>JASAMV010000652.1:0-22333 GCA_030248065.1 Rhynchonema sp. JSB1_4
ATTTGTCAACCCATATCAGTATTATTATTGATAAAAGCTAGAAAGCCTTATTATTATTGGTGGACCTGCGGGGTCCACGTCCTCGGGACTTCGCGTGTGCCAGGGCGCGGCCCGTTGCTGTTGGTGGCACAAGAAGAAAGATAGAAGAATTTGTGGCACGAGCGAGAAAGGGAAAGGAGACGAAGAAAAAGAGAAAGGAATAGAAGAAGAAAAAGGAAAAACGCAAGGAGATAGAGAAAGGAACGGAGAGACGAAGAAGAAAGAAGGAAAAGAAATCGAAGAGAAAGGAAGACGAGATAGAAGAGAGAAACGAAGAATAAAGAGTGAATGAAATGGAGATTTGAGGGAGAGTTGGGGGAGCCCCGAATTGAGAAAGGTGTTGTGCACTGAGAAAACGTGAAAAACGAAAAAAATTTAAAAAACATAAAAACAAAAAAATTATTTGGCGGTGAGATGATTTATATGTTGAAATGTGTTATTTTTGTGTGAACGGTATTGATTGTTGCTGAATTTGAATCGTGTGATTTGTGCATTAGCGTGAATGTGTTGCCCTGTAAATGTGTCGCGAATTGTGACTTTATTATTGATGTGTGTATTGTGCGTGCCACGTGATATTTGAGTGATAGTGTGATATTGTGATCGTATTTGAGATTATCTTCCACTTTTGGTACACCTCCCCTGGCGGAAGGAGGAGTTGTGATATGGGCCGATATTGTATTTGTCAACCCATATCAGTATTATTATTCGATCAAAATTTTCAGAAAGCGCACTATAGGGAATGAACCATATGTCGCTTAGCATTACCATGCTAGCTCCGATGGTATCGTTTCACAGTGTAATCATGCGTGGCGTTTATGTTTACAATCCAGATCGATCATCTCACCATTATTGATATGTAATGCCGGGCTAAGTATTAAACCTGCCTGCCTGGTGGGAACACTGAGTTCGACTTCCGCAGCTGCCAACATACATACATATAAGCAAACTTCGTTTTCTGTATATTAAAGTATTTTCATCAATTCTTTCAGTGCAATTTTATGCTTCGGCAGACGAAAAAATTCAGCCCTCATGAATAGGCAAGCATTCAGAAGAGGGACGGAATCGAAAGGCGAGCACACAATATGCTGAATGTGTACCTACCTAATTGTTGCAGGTCTGCGATTACGTCAGCACAGAATCAAAGAGAATCAAAATAAAATCAAAATCAAAGGAATCAATGATCATACGCTTCGGGCGTGTCATTCACTCGACGAGATGAACGGAAGCGAGAGCCATCCTGGCAGCACCAATACTGACAGTCCGGCGTGCAACAGCGTTCATTGCAGTTGGGGGGAACGGGCTTGCACGCATCGGTCGACTGCAGAATGACGACGAACAGCGCCAGCCACAGCACAATCGAATGCTGGTTGGTCATGATGCCGATTGATGGGATATTGGGTGATTGATTGCAAGTTCGAATTGATGAATTATGATTGCGTTGGAATCAAGATTGACGTAAACACAGTGTGGTTTTGTGGAAGCAACGTCAGATATTTATTTTCTTGGCCCAACACTGCACGAACCCGAAAATTGAAGCAGCTTACGTTATGAAGATGAAAAATCGGCATCACACATTTTTACGCTGTTCTTTTTTCTCTATTGAAACAATTATTTTCCCTCGATGACGGTCGGCCTTACGGGCCAGACGCCCAGAAAATGGGAACTTGTACACGTATTCACGAACATGCAGAAACAATTTGACCGAAGGCAACCCAAAACCCAGTTGGCTCGTAATCAATAAACAAAAATGTGAACAAGAACGAACAAACGACAAAGAAAACATACCGGCGAGATTCAACCAACCAAACTAATGAAGAGAACAAACGTAAAGTCGGCAACGGATGACGGAATATTGATGATTATCTGAAAAGCAGCAACCCAGTGACTGAGGGGATCAGTCAACGACGGCTGAAAATTTTGAAGAAATGTGGCGAGAAACTAGGTCTCGACCACGTGAGTTTAGTTTAGTTTTGAAGGCCGCAGTTGAGGCAGCAGAGACCACACTCTCTGGGAGCCCGTTCCAGAGGTCCACGACGCGATATGCCCAATACCCGGACAAGTCCGGACCCGCCCCATGAGCCCGACACAACCTGTGGGAGTGCCCTCGGGTTGGGCGGCCGGTGTCACTTGATGGAAAGAATGATTCCTTGGTTACCCCAGGTATGAGACCATGAACGACCTTGTACACAAGCACAAGATCGTTTACGGTCCGGCGATAAATTAGGGAGTCCAAATTTAGGGCATGCAGACGCTGTTGGTAAGACAGTGTCTGCATGCCTGGTAAATAATAAGTGAACCGACGTTGAATTTTTTCAACGTTTTTGGCCAAGGTGACATTTTGAGGGGACCAAATGGACATGGAAAATTCCAGTAATGGACGAACGTAGGCCAAGTAGAGTTTTCTGAGGAAGTCGAGATTTCGACTGTGAAAGTTTCGGCGGATGGTCTTCTCCATTCTGCTGGCGTCAGCCACAATTTTACCAACATGTGACTCAAACTTTAAGTTTTGTTGGTCTATTAAGACACCCAGGTCCCGGACATGGGGTGGAGAAATAATTTGCTCATTCCCACAGAAGTAGACAGCGGAGACTTGGGGAAGATTCCCAAGCCTTACTGTGACGCTCTTATGGCTGGCCAGGGCCATGCCATTTGCAGAGAGCCAACTAATGACTGCATTTATGTCACTCTGGAGGATTTTGGTATCTGCAGCGCTACGGATTTCCCTGTAAATTTTGATATCGTCGGCGTAGAGATACAGGTAGGTGCCTGGATGCACTACACCGACCACATCATTTATGTAGATGAGAAAGAGAGTCGGACCGAAAACACTGCCCTTAGCGACCCCGGAGGTGACCGGGGATCCACCCAGAAACAGCGTCACCGACCCGAACCCGTTGTGACCGCCCATTTAGGTATGAAGTTACCCAAGTGAGTAAATGGCGGGGGAAACCGTAGTGCTGCAATTTTTGCAACAGCGCAGAGTGGGGGACAGTGTCGAAGGCCTTTTGGCTGTCTAGGTAAATGATGTCCACTGCGTTCCCCCGCTCCAACGCTGCTGTCCAGTGTGACATGCAGCACAATAGCTGGGCCTCGACAGAGCGACCAGGGATGAAACCGAATTGGGAGGGGGATAATAAATTGTATTTTTGAAGATGGGCCATGACCTTTGAGTTGATAAAGGCCTCCAAAAGTTTACAGGAGGAGGAAGTAAGAGAAATGGGCCGATATTTAGTGACAGTTTTTGGGAATTTTTCCTTTGGAACTGGGATCACATCGGCCAACTTGAAGTCATCGGGAATAACTCCGGTGTGGAGAATTTGGTTGAAAAGAAAAGAGAATTGGTCCGCAAGAGCGATGCCCAATCTCTTCAAGAAAGCCGAAGGGATCCCGTCAGGGCCAGGGGTGGTCTTGGCTGGTAATTTTCGAAGGAATTGAAGGAGAATGGGGGGTGAGCAAACTATTTCTTCCATGTCCGGAACGAGACGGGCTGCACATAGAGGGATAGTGCCTGAAATTCCAAGGTTGGAATTAAAGACAGAGGCAAAATAAGTGTTGAAGGCAATGGCCTTGTCCTTATCCTCCGTGTGCGATAAATCCAGGCGATAAATCAGCGATTGATGGCGAACACGAGATGATAACAGATGTCAACAAAATTGATGATGACCTGAAAGCAGCAACCCAGTGACTGAGGGGATCAGTCAACGACAGCTGAGAATTTTGATGAAATGTGGCAAAAAACTACGTCTCGACCACGTGAGTTTAGTTTAGTTTTAAAGGCCGCAATTGAGGCAGCAGAGACGACGTCCTCTGGGAGCCTGTTCCAGAGGTCCACGACACGATAGGCCCAGTATAGTCTGTTGATTATATTTCGACATAGTGTATAAGCCCCATTCAGCGATGTTTGGAGCGGTCTGGGTCGACGCCATTCTAAATGAATGTTTCAGGCATTGCCAACTCATTCGCAGAGCCATTGAACATTGTTGGTGTTGTGCGATGACAGGCCACGTGTTTTTGCGCCACGCGGCAAGCAATGTTCAATCGGTCTTTTGCCTGAGTTAGCAATGCTTGAAACATTCATTTAGAATGGCGTCGACCCAGCCCGCTCCAAACATCGCTGAATGGGGCTTATACACTATGTCGAAATATAATCAACAGACTATACCCGGACAAGTCTGCACCCGCACCATGGACTCGACACAAACCGGAAGAGAAATTGGAAGAGAAATTTCGGAGTGTTTGCTTCAGAGAGGCCTGCCCGGCCCGACCCGTACCCCCAAATCTCCGGCCCGGCCCGGCCCGAACCCCCAAATCTCCGGCCCGGCCCGGCCCGGCCCGGCCCGAATTTTTGGCTCAGATTTTAACCCAATTTTTGTCATAATTTTTGCGATTTTTGAATAAATTTTTTTTGTTGAAATTTCAATGTTTTCCATGAAAAAGTCGCCAGATAGACAATACCAATGGTGTGGCTGGGGGTCCCCGTCCCCCCCTAGGTACAGTAGGTAGATGACGCGCCATCCTGCTGGTACAGTAGGTAGGTCGCCGCCCCCCGGCTGGTACAGTAGGTTGCTATTTTTGGCTCAAAATGGTATACCGTATTGTCGGAAATAGAACCCCCCCATTAATTGACCCCCCCCCCCATTAATTGAACCCCCCCTAAATGGCTCGAAATCAAAAATATAACCCCCCATTAATTGACCCCCCCCCATTAATAGAACCCCACCCCCAATCTTCACCGTACCACAGATTAGTGGTATGGTAGGGCTGTGTTGTTGTGTCAAACGTTGTTTAAGCTTGCGTACACAACAGAATACAGCTTTTAAGCATAATTGCCGCTGTTGAAGTTAGAAAATACCGAAAACAAGCCATTTTTATGGGCATTATTAACAATGATTTTTTTCGTCGGGGGGCCAAATGAAAAATATAACCCCCCAAATAATTCACCCCCCCCCAATAAATTGAACCCCCCCAAAACGACCCCAGTGAAAAAATAGACCCCCCGGGTTCTATTTCCGACAATACGGTAAAATCCATATTTTTCATTCCAAATAATCGAAAAATTTTGAGGGTTTTAGAGTACATTTTCATCTAAACTTGGACATAAAAATTTTGTTCCCCCCCTAGCTCGGCCGGTCGGTACAGTAGGTAGGTTGATTTCAGGCCTTTCTGGTGGTACAGTAGGTTGATTGCACGCCTGGGTAGCCACACAACTGGACAATACTGATCACTTATTTGCTGAATCCGTCACAAATTTTAGTATTTTGGACAAAAAAACCCCTACTTTTTCAGTAAAATAAGTCACTTCAGAAGCTTCGGCCCGACCCCTCCAAATCTCCGGCCCGGCCCGGCCCGGCCCGAGCCAAAAGCCCAAAATCGCGATGCAAGCAAAACCCGAGGTCGGGCCGGCCCGATTGCGACCTCTGGTTTGCTTGCATTGCACCGACCAGAGATTATCGTAAATGCTGTGGCTGGGGGAGGGGTGGTCCGCCGCCTCAATGGTACCCTACCCGCCCCGGCCTGGTAGGTACGTGAGGGCAGGGTAGTACTTGGGGGGGGTGGGGGGGGCCCCCCCCAAATTCATCTATCTATCGTCAACACTTTTTGATTTCATCTATCTATCGTCAACACTTATGGGCTAATCTATCTATCGTCAACAAATTTTGGGAACAATCTATCTATCGTCAACACATTTCGAACCCAAAATTGACATTTTTGACTCAAAATGGCTCAAAATCGGTATTTTTCACCCCAAATAGGCAAAAAATCGCGCGCTACGCGCGGATTTAGTACATCTAAGTACATTTTCATTAATATTTACACATTATTATCTACTTAGTACACTATACTATACCTTGATTTTTGGCGACCCCCCCACCATCTATCTATCGTCAACAAGTTTGGGTCGATCTCTAGATTTCGGACTTGGGTCATTTATCGATCTATCGTCAACACATGGTTTGGGTCGACCATCTATCGCTCAACACCGCACCACACCCCGCGGGGGGCGACCTACCGCAAAAACTAAATAGAAGCCCCCGGACAGATCTCGGAATATCGATTCGAAAATAACACTGGATTTTGGAGCTCTCGCTGAGAAAACGAAATAATTTTTGAAAAGGGGGTCAGCCGACATTGATAGAGCCCCCTTGTATTTAGGTTTTTAAGGCACCTCACCTATCGAGCAGTGTAGTTCCTGGGGGAATCCCCCCCCCTAAGGTACACTAACTGCCCTGGCGACCAAGGTACACTAGTACACCAGCCGCCGCGCCAGGTACACTAACCGCCTCAATTTTTGCCCAAAATAGGCATTTTTAGGCCTAAAATGGGCATTTTTAGGCAAAATGGGTGATTTTTAGGTCGATGTTGTCCAAAAGTCGCCAAAATACCTCTTTTATGCAGAATTTTTTTCATCAAAGGCAAAAAATTCGGTCCAAATTCCCAATCTCAAAAAGTGACTTTTTCCCGAATTTGGGTCTCCCCCCCCCCTTCCTTCCCCCATAGCCACTTTTTGAGGTAGAAAATTTGACCGATTTTTGGCCATTTTTGCAAAAAATTCCCCAAAAAATGGGTATTTTGGTGTCTTTTGACAACATTGACCTAAAAAATCACTCATTTTCGGCCTAAAAATGTACACATTTTAGGCCTGAAAATTGCCTATTTTAGGCAAAAATTGAGGCGGTTAGTGTACCTGGCGCGGCGGTTAGTGTACTAGTGTACCTTGGTCGCGGCTCGCTATGGACGCGGCTTGGGGGGATAGGGGTATACTCTGCGAATTTTCTGGCAAAATACACTTTTTGGGAAAAAAAATCCGTTTTTTTTTCCGGAAAAAAAACCGTTTTTTTTCCAAATATTCTTCCAATATGTCAAAGCAATAACTAGTGCGGTTCCTAAAACGTCCCTATTTTGGAGAAAGTTTTGCCGGGAAATGGCCTAAAACAGGCTAAAAATGTACTTGGAGTTTAAAAAGTCCTCATTTCTTGAACTGTTTAACACCCGATCTAATTGGTTTGGACACAGCTTTTCGGAAAAAACCTTTGGCAAATTTTTTTCGGAAATTTTTGGAAAAAAAACCGTTTTTTTTTTCAAAAGTTGCCACTTGGAAAATATCCGAAAAATAAAAACGTATTTTTCCGGGGCCTCGGAAAAAAAAATCGGTATTTTTTTTCGATTTTTTTCCGGAAAAAAAAACGGTTTTCGACCGGCAAGTATATGGAGGGGGTATTACCCCCCCCCCCCCCACCATTTTAAATACGCTCGGCAGCTCTCCGGCTCCGAAACTTTTTCTCCCCAAACCGGCGCAGCTAGCTCTCTGGCTCTTGTTATGAAGTTTAGAAAGTGTTCATTTTAGTGCCGAACGGACGATTTTATGGTGCGAAATGGTCAAATTCGGTCAAATTTTCTCACACTCGCGCAAAAATATGCATTTTAAGGCCTTTATCAGCATAATTTTGATTAATTTTTTATACCCCTGTTTTCACTTCTTTACGAATACCCCCCCCTTAAGGTACACTAACCGCCGCGACCAGTGATGTAGTTTCTCCGAGCAAGAAAGCTAGCTAGCTGGAGGGGTACGGCGTAAGAAAGCTAGCTAGCTAGCCGGGTACCCCGATTTGGGGGGGGCATTGGTCCAGAAGTCAAAAACAGGGGTATAAAAATTGGTCGAAATTATGCTAAAATAAGCCTTAAAATGCGTATTTTTGTGCACGTGTGAGAAAATTTGACCGAATTTGACCATTTTGGCCCATAAAATGGTCATTTTGGCACTAAAATCAACACTTTATTAACTTGGTGACCGGAGCAAGAAAGCTAGCTAGCCAGTTTGGGGGGTATGGGTTTCGGAGCAAGAAAGCTACCTAGCAGTTGGTGGGGGGGGGGGGAAAAACCCCCCCATATACTTGCGGGCCGGAAAAAAAACCGTTTTTTTTCCGGAAAAAAAACCGAAAAAAAAACCGTTTTTTTTCCGAGGCCCGGAAAAATACGTTTTTATTTTTCCGGAAATTTTTCCAAGTGGCAACTTTTGAAAAAAAACGGTTTTTTTTTCCAAAAATTTCCGAAATATTTTCAAAGGTTGCGAAAGAATGTTGTCAAAACCAATGTAAATCGGTGCTAAACAGTTCAAAATGAGCACTTTTTAAACTCCAAGTGCATTTTTAGCCTGTTTCAGGCCATTTCCCGACAAAATTTTCTCCAAAATAGGCGTTTTTGGACCATGGGTATCCTTAAGTACTGGAAAAATATTTGGAAAAAAAACGGTTTTTTTTCCGGAAAAAAAAACGGATTTTTTTTCCAAAAATATATTTTGCAGAAAAATACGCAAGTATACCCCCCCATACCCCCCAACCACATCACTGGCCGCGACCAAGGTACACTAGTACACCAACCGCCGCGCCAGGTACACTAACCGCCTCAATTTTTGCCTAAAATAGGCAATTTTAGGCCTAAAATGTGCATTTTTAGGCCGAAAATGAGTGATTTTTAGGTCCAGGTTGTCAAAAGGCCCCAAAATACCCTTTTTATGGAGAATTTTTTCCCAAAAGGGCCAAAAATCGGTCAAATTTTCTACCTCAAAAAGTGGCGCTGGGGGGAAGGGGGGGGGGGGGACCCAAATTGAGGAAAAAGTCCCTTTTTTGGGTAGAAAATTTGTCCCATTTTTTTGGCTTGTTTGGAAAAATTATCCATAAAAAAGGTATTTTGGCGACTTTTGACAACAGCGACCTAAAAATCACCCATTTGCCTAAAAATGCCCATTTTAGGCCTAAAAATGCCTATTTTGGGCAAAAATTGAGGCGGTTAGTGTACCTGGCGCGGCGGTTAGTGTACTAGTGTACCTTGGTCGCGGCGGTTAGTGTACCTTAGGGGGGGGACCCCCCCCCAGGAACTACACTGCTGGTAGGTAAGGTACCGTAAAAACCTAAATACAAGGGGGGGCTCTATCAATTCACTGACCCCATTTTCAAAAAATTATTTTCGTTTCTCAGCGAGAGCGTTCCAAATCCGGTGTTATTTTCGATCGATATTCCGAGGGGGGCTCTATTCCGGGGGGCTCTATTTAGGTTTTTACGGTAGGTTGCCGCCCCTCACGCAGTGTAGTACTTGGTCAGGGTGTTGACGATAGATAGATTGGGACCCGAAATGTGTTGACGATAGATAGATGACCCAAGTCCGAAATCTGGGGGGGTCGACCCAAACTTGTTGACGATAGATAGATGGTGGGGGGGTCGCCAAAAATCAAGGTATAGTATAGTGTACTAAGTAGATAATAATGTGTAAATATTAATGAAAATGTACTTAGATGTACTAAATCCGCGCGTAGCGCGCGATTTTTTGCCTATTTGGGGTGAAAAATACCGATTTTGAGCCATTTTGAGTCAAAAATGTCAATTTTGGGTTCGAAATGTGTTGACGATAGATAGATTGTTCCCAAAATTTGTTGACGATAGATAGATTAGCCCATAAGTGTTGACGATAGATAGATGAAATCAAAAAGTGTTGACGATAGATAGATGAATGGGGGGGGGGGCCCCCCCCACCCCCCCCAAGTACTACCCTGCCCTCACGTACCTACCAGGCCGGGGCGGGTAGGGTACCATTGAGGCGGCGGACCACCCCACCCCCCCAGCCACAGCATTTACGATAATCTCTGGTCGGTGCAATGCAAGCAAACCAGAGGTCGCAATCGGGCCGGCCCGACCTCGGGTTTTGCTTGCATCGCGATTTTGGGCTTTTGGCTCGGGCCGGGCCGGGCCGGGCCGGAGATTTGGAGGGTCGGGCCGAAGCTTCTGAAGTGACTTATTTTACTGAAAAAGTAGGGGTTTTTTTGTCCAAAATACTAAAATTTGTGACGGATTCAGCAAATAAGTGATCAGTATTGTCCAGTTGTGTGGCTACCCAGGCGTGCAATCAACCTACTGTACCACCAGAAAGGCCTGAAATCAACCTACCTACTGTACCGACCGGCCGAGCTAGGGGGGGAACAAAATTTTTATGTCCAAGTTTAGATGAAAATGTACTCTAAAACCCTCAAAATTTTTCGATTATTTGGAATGAAAAATATGGATTTTACCGTATTGTCGGAAATAGAACCCGGGGGGTCTATTTTTTCACTGGGGTCGTTTTGGGGGGGGTTCAATTTATGGGGGGTCAATTATTAGTGGGGTTATATTTTTCATTTGGCCCCCCGACGAAAAAAATCATTGTTAATAATGCCCATAAAAATGGCTTGTTTTCGGTATTTTCTAACTTCAACAGCGGCAATTATGCTTAAAAGCTGTATTCTGTTGTGTACGCAAGCTTAAACAACGTTTGACACAACAACACAGCCCTACCATACCACTAATCTGTGGTACGGTGAAGTTTGGGGGTGGGGTTCTATTAATGGGGGGGTTCAATTAATGGGGGGTTATATTTTTGATTTCGAGCCATTTAGGGGGGGTTCAATTAATGGGGGGGGGGTCAATTAATGGGGGGGGTTCTATTTCCGACAATACGGTATACCATTTTGAGCCAAAAATAGCAACCTACTGTACCAGCCGGGGGGCGGCGACCTACCTACTGTACCAGCAGGATGGCGCGTCATCTACCTACTGTACCTAGGGGGGGACGGGGACCCCCAGCCACACCATTGGTATTGTCTATCTGGCGACTTTTTCATGGAAAACATTGAAATTTCAACAAAAAAAATTTATTCAAAAATCGCAAAAATTATGACAAAAATTGGGTTAAAATCTGAGCCAAAAATTCGGGCCGGGCCGGGCCGGGCCGGGCCGGAGATTTGGGGGTTCGGGCCGGGCCGGGCCGGAGATTTGGGGGTACGGGTCGGGCCGGGCAGGCCTCTCTGAAGCAAACACTCCGAAATTTCTCTTCCAATTTCTCTTCCGGTTTGTGTCGAGTCCATGGTGCGGGTGCAGACTTGTCCGGGTATAGTCTGTTGATTATATTTCGACATAGTGTATAAGCCCCATTCAGCGATGTTTGGAGCGGGCTGGGTCGACGCCATTCTAAATGAATGTTTCAAGCATTGCTAACTCAGGCAAAAGACCGATTGAACATTGCTTGCCGCGTGGCGCAAAAACACGTGGCCTGTCATCGCACAACACCAACAATGTTCAATGGCTCTGCGAATGAGTTGGCAATGCCTGAAACATTCATTTAGAATGGCGTCGACCCAGACCGCTCCAAACATCGCTGAATGGGGCTTATACACTATGTCGAAATATAATCAACAGACTATACTGGGCCTATCGTGTCGTGGACCTCTGGAACAGGCTCCCAGAGGACGTCGTCTCTGCTGCCTCAATTGCGGCCTTTAAAACTAAACTAAACTCACGTGGTCGAGACGTAGTTTTTTGCCACATTTCATCAAAATTCTCAGCTGTCGTTGACTGATCCCCTCAGTCACTGGGTTGCTGCTTTCAGGTCATCATCAATTTTGTTGACATCTGTTATCATCTCGTGTTCGCCATCAATCGCTGATTTATCGCCTGGATTTATCGCACACGGAGGATAAGGACAAGGCCATTGCCTTCAACACTTATTTTGCCTCTGTCTTTAATTCCAACCTTGGAATTTCAGGCACTATCCCTCTATGTGCAGCCCGTCTCGTTCCGGACATGGAAGAAATAGTTTGCTCACCCCCCATTCTCCTTCAATTCCTTCGAAAATTACCAGCCAAGACCACCCCTGGCCCTGACGGGATCCCTTCGGCTTTCTTGAAGAGATTGGGCATCGCTCTTGCGGACCAATTCTCTTTTCTTTTCAACCAAATTCTCCACACCGGAGTTATTCCCGATGACTTCAAGTTGGCCGATGTGATCCCAGTTCCAAAGGAAAAATTCCCAAAAACTGTCACTAAATATCGGCCCATTTCTCTTACTTCCTCCTCCTGTAAACTTTTGGAGGCCTTTATCAACTCAAAGGTCATGGCCCATCTTCAAAAATACAATTTATTATCCCCCTCCCAATTCGGTTTCATCCCTGGTCGCTCTGTCGAGGCCCAGCTATTGTGCTGCATGTCACACTGGACAGCAGCGTTGGAGCGGGGGAACGCAGTGGACATCATTTACCTAGACAGCCAAAAGGCCTTCGACACTGTCCCCCACTCTGCGCTGTTGCAAAAATTGCAGCACTACGGTTTCCCCCGCCATTTACTCACTTGGGTAACTTCATACCTAAATGGGCGGTCACAACGGGTTCGGGTCGGTGACGCTGTTTCTGGGTGGATCCCGGTCACCTCCGGGGTCGCTAAGGGCAGTGTTTTCGGTCCGACTCTCTTTCTCATCTACATAAATGATGTGGTCGGTGTAGTGCATCCAGGCACCTACCTGTATCTCTACGCCGACGATATCAAAATTTACAGGGAAATCCGTAGCGCTGCAGATACCAAAATCCTCCAGAGTGACATAAATGCAGTCATTAGTTGGCTCTCTGCAAATGGCATGGCCCTGGCCAGCCATAAGAGCGTCACAGTAAGGCTTGGGAATCTTCCCCAAGTCTCCGCTGTCTACTTCTGTGGGAATGAGCAAATTATTTCTCCACCCCATGTCCGGGACCTGGGTGTCTTAATAGACCAACAAAACTTAAAGTTTGAGTCACATGTTGGTAAAATTGTGGCTGACGCCAGCAGAATGGAGAAGACCATCCGCCGAAACTTTCACAGTCGAAATCTCGACTTCCTCAGAAAACTCTACTTGGCCTACGTTCGTCCATTACTGGAATTTTCCATGTCCATTTGGTCCCCTCAAAATGTCACCTTGGCCAAAAACGTTGAAAAAATTCAACGTCGGTTCACTTATTATTTACCAGGCATGCAGACACTGTCTTACCAACAGCGTCTGCATGCCCTAAATTTGGACTCCCTAATTTATCGCCGGACCGTAAACGATCTTGTGCTTGTGTACAAGGTCGTTCATGGTCTCATACCTGGGGTAACCAAGGAATCATTCTTTCCATCAAGTGACACCGGCCGCCCAACCCGAGGGCACTCCCACAGGTTGTGTCGGGCTCATGGGGCGGGTCCGGACTTGTCCGGGTATTGGGCATATCGCGTCGTGGACCTCTGGAACGGGCTCCCAGAGAGTGTGGTCTCTGCTGCCTCAACTGCGGCCTTCAAAACTAAACTAAACTCACGTGGTCGAGACCTAGTTTCTCGCCACATTTCTTCAAAATTTTCAGCCGTCGTTGACTGATCCCCTCAGTCACTGGGTTGCTGCTTTTCAGATAATCATCAATATTCCGTCATCCGTTGCCGACTTTACGTTTGTTCTCTTCATTAGTTTGGTTGGTTGAATCTCGCCGGTATGTTTTCTTTGTCGTTTGTTCGTTCTTGTTCACATTTTTGTTTATTGATTACGAGCCAACTGGGTTTTGGGTTGCCTTCGGTCAAATTGTTTCTGCATGTTCGTGAATACGTGTACAAGTTCCCATTTTCTGGGCGTCTGGCCCGTAAGGCCGACCGTCATCGAGGGAAAATAATTGTTTCAATAGAGAAAAGAACAGCGTAAAAATGTGTGATGCCGATTTTTCATCTTCATAACGTAAGCTGCTTCAATTTTCGGGTTCGTGCAGTGTTGGGCCAAGAAAATAAATATCTGACGTTGCTTCCACAAAACCACACTGTGTTTACGTCAATCTTGATTCCAACGCAATCATAATTCATCAATTCGAACTTGCAATCAATCACCCAATATCCCATCAATCGGCATCATGACCAACCAGCATTCGATTGTGCTGTGGCTGGCGCTGTTCGTCGTCATTCTGCAGTCGACCGATGCGTGCAAGCCCGTTCCCCCCAACTGCAATGAACGCTGTTGCACGCCGGACTGTCAGTATTGGTGCTGCCAGGATGGCTCTCGCTTCCGTTCATCTCGTCGAGTGAATGACACGCCCGAAGCGTATGATCATTGATTCCTTTGATTTTGATTTTATTTTGATTCTCTTTGATTCTGTGCTGACGTAATCGCAGACCTGCAACAATTAGGTAGGTACACATTCAGCATATTGTGTGCTCGCTTTTGATTCCGTCCCTCATCTTAATGCTTGCCTATTCATGAGGGCTGAATTTTTTCGTCTGCCGAAGCATAAAATTGCACTGAAAGAATTGATGAAAATACTTTAATATACAGAAAACGAAGTTTGCTTATATGTATGTATGTTGGCAGCTGCGGAAGTCGAACTCAGTGTTCCCACCAGGCAGGCAGGTTTAATACTTAGCCCGGCATTACATATCAATAATGGTGAGATGATCGATCTGGATTGTAAACATAAACGCCACGCATGATTACACTGTGAAACGATACCATCGGAGCTAGCATGGTAATGCTAAGCGACATATGGTTCATTCCCTATAGTGCGCTTTCTGAAAATTTTGATCGTGCGCTATTTCAACAATACTCAACCGAATGAGCTCAAACTTGCACACAATGTATATACCGTGCCCCAAAATGGCCACACAAAATTTCATCCCGCTGCGTCCCACACGCGCAATCGCGGGCAAGATACAGTTGTCATTTTTTAAAAACGTTCTTTCCCTTTTTTTTTTCCACAAAAGAGTAGTCAGGGCCAGACGTTACTGAACACCAGAAATGTTAATATCGCATGTAGGGTTTTCGCACACGAGAAACACGATGGTCTATCCCGACTTCGTAACTCCACGACGAGATCTTCCAGACCATGACCACGACTTTTTGTATGTAAAGTGTGCTTCCCGAAGTAAAATTTCGCCGAAAAGTTGGTTACAGAACTATTAAAGTTGTTTATGTGGTTTTCGTACTCGAGAAACATGGTGGTCTATCGCCGAGTTCGTAACTTTTAGTATGAACGGTTCCAGACCATGACTTTTTGTACAGAATGTGTGGTTCTAAGCCAAAATCAGCGGTTATATGTGTTTTTAATTTTTGTTACGTCAAAAATATATTAATTCCAATTCGTTAAATGTTTTTCAGCTCAAAAAGAGCCATAATGGACGCTCAGACACACACAATAATGCATTAGTGCACGCTACGTAGTTGCCTGATTCATAAAGCGCACAATGTATTAAACACAACACACAGCCAGCCAGCCAGCACACACACACACAGGCAGGCAGGCAGCCAGCACACACACACAGGCAGCAAGCACAACAGGCAATGCAGCAATGCACGCGTAGTTACATACATATGTAGTAAAGCTTGTGAAGGAGATTGGCGAAGTGATGTCCGAGCGGTATAACGCGCAGCACTGAAGATGAAAGGCCGCGGGTTCAAACATTCACGCGCGCAGCCAACTTTGTTGTATTTTTATTAACTTTTAATGAATTCTGCGTAACATTTTTTCAGTTTTTTCGCGTTTTTATTTGAGATTAATTATTAAGCACAGGTGCGGGTCGCAGTTTATGCGCTGTGATGTCATTCATGATAAAATACCGACAAGATATCAACTTCTTAATTAAAATAGCTGTTGCTCTCTAACATTCGAAGCTTTTTCCGCATTTATAATTTGACTTTCGTGGGAAAGTTAAATAGTAGTTTTTACTTAACATTGAATCCAAGATCAGATGCGGCGGCCAACACCAAAGCAATCTGGAGACTGATGTTTGACACTTATTTCATTGCTGAAGCTGAAGGGACAGGTTGCATGGAAGTTCATTGCACAGCTTTGCTTGGTACTAAACCAACAAGTGCCATTCTCTGAGACGATGCGCAATCAGTGCGCTATAATTGATGGTACCTAGGGTGTCAAATACATACCTGGCGGTAAATTAAAAAAAAATAAATAACTTGACAAGTTACCATGTTCCTCAAAAACATAGACATGCTCGTGGGGCACTGCGTTAGTTTTGTTTCAGTGGTGGGCGAAGACGCAGACACAAGCGTGTCTCCATTGTTAGAACCCCATAGTGAAATCGAAACACAAAATTGGCCTTATGTCACGATAACCACCGATTCATATATCCTGCCAAAAAGTACAGCATCCTTAAACTAACCAACACACCTCATTGCGCTCATGTGAGAAAAGTCTGACGGTCGACATTTTCTTAGTTAGAACCATTGC
This sequence comes from Rhynchonema sp. JSB1_4, assembly GCA_030248065.1. Classification (NCBI taxonomy): domain Eukaryota; kingdom Metazoa; phylum Nematoda; class Chromadorea; order Monhysterida; family Xyalidae; genus Rhynchonema; species Rhynchonema sp. JSB1_4. The sequence continues at coordinate 16,063 of JASAMV010000652.1, forward strand.
TTGCCGGAACTGAAAACTTTCTGTGCCTGATTTATCCGGGTTCTCTGTTTGACGCTTGCGCGATATAAAAGAACGACACAAGAAAGAAAAATGCCCCAAGGGGCATAAAAGAAATATGGTTCCCTGGCTGACTGGCATAAAAGAACGATACTAGCTTGCACCACTTTGCTGATGTTTCATTAGGCACTGGAATAAACGTAAGTGTGTTCTGAGCTGTTTGATACCGAACAGTAGACATTGAACCATATTCCCGGCGCGTGCTGTCTTGCCACCAGAGACACAGGGCACGGAGATATTGAAAGATTGCAATATTCTCTTTACTCCTCTCTTTGTTAAACCATCGTGCGCAACCGAAGACTGCACAGTTACCGTCGTGAGGTTGAAAAGAAGAAACAGTTGCCTGGGTTTGCACGAAAGTTTCGATATCGGCTGGGTGTTGGTTCAAAAGAGTTCGCGCCGGGAATATGGTTCAATGTCTACTGTTCGGTATCAAACAGCTCAGAACACACTTACGTTTATTCCAGTGCCTAATGAAACATCAGCAAAGTGGTGCAAGCTAGTATCGTTCTTTTATGCCAGTCAGCCAGGGAACCATATTTCTTTTATGCCCCTTGGGGCATTTTTCTTTCTTGTTATGATATCCGTGATGGTGTCCACAACTCGATTGTGCTGTTGCTGGCGCTGTTTAGATTCGAATCGACCGACGCATATACCCCTCGGCCGTTTGCTTCCATTACATACATACATTGATCGGAGGATCGGCGACACTGATGTCAGTTAACTTCACATGCTTGATTCTCAATGGGGGAAATACTGCGTGCCCATTGAATGGGAAGAAGCACGGCGAGGGACAATCGCCCACTATCCAGTGACATTATTAATTCTACCCGTCTTTTAATATCCTTCAAAGAGAAAAAGAAACAATATGCAGTTAATCAATGGCAGGCAGCAAACTGAGGCGTGTCAAAAAAATCTCGAAGAGGAGAGAAAAGTAATGTTAATCAACTTCTGTACCGCTTAGACTAAATAAATATTATTATGGGTATCACACTGTCGAAATCATCAAGAAGATTGACTTGTTCGGTTAGTCACGTTTCATCGGTCAATGGTTATGCCACACTGCCGGTGCATGCAGTCCTCAACTGGAACATCAGGATGAAAAATGGGGGCGTTGTATGGGAACAAAACGACACCAGTCAATTGTGTGCAGTCAAGTTTGCTGGCTTTTATGAAACTCACACATTCCGACTGTGCTGTTTCGTTTGGTGCTCTCCATCCAGACCTTGTCACATCCGGGCTGTCTTAGCTGAAGAATAAAAATGAACAAATGTTCGGAGATCGCACCTATGTATACGTACATGTAAGTTTTGAACACCAGGGAGCACTTTCTATTTCATACAATAAAAACTTACAAATTGTAGCCAAAAGTTACAAGCAATTGTAAATCCACTTTCCACAATAATTTTGTATCCAGTCACAATTTTTTGTAGCTGGATACAATAGAGCTGAAAATGTTTCGATGGCACGATTTTCTTTCGCTTAGACAACTATGAAAACGCAAGTTTGATGAAATTAGTTTCCAATAAATTGCTTCTAGAGATGATAAACATTATTTAAAAAATCGGGCTCGGGTCAAATAATGGATAAACAATCAAATTGTGTCGAGTTAGGACGGTCCCACCGGTGTGCACCCAGCTACAATTTTTCTCTTTCTTACAATGCGAGTTACAAAATTTTCTTTTGTAACTGGGTACAATTGTACCCAGTCACAATTGTAACTTCTTACAATTGTATCACTCACAATTGTAACTGCGTGAAGTGACTTTTGTACCTGGGTACAAATTGTAGCGTTTTTTGTAAGAACTTACAATTTGTATCAAATAGAAAGTGCTCCCAGGTGTGGTATGGTATGGTAATGGCCTTAATTACAGTGACACAACGATCTATCCTGCTAAGCATCGTAAGGAAAACGTCTGAGTATTGGATTCCCGATGCATAAGGGGATGGTGCGCCAGGTCATCGTCAGGGATTGATACAAACGTACCGCGCATCTGCAGAATCCCTCACAGTGCTTCTTTATGAGGTGGATGTTGAGACAACGTTCGGCACCCTTGTAGCATTGGCTCTCAGGTGAAGCAGTGGTCGCGGCACGGGCCTGGACTTGAACGGTGATCAGCAGCAGCAGAGCCAGCATCAGGCTGAATCGGTTGGCAGCAGCCATTGGGTTGGGATGACGATTGGAGAGATGATTGTTTGCTGTGTCGCTGATACGTCGTGTGTTGAATGATTGTGCAACGTTGAATCAGACAAAACTGTGTCGTGCCCACACGTGTACAAGTTGGCAAGCCACATTACGGTGGCGTGGCTGATCTCATACATTAAACCCCCTTTTGTACCACGCTGATGGTAATGTCTACTGTATTGCTTCTGTGCGTCGGTTGGTGACCTGTTTCTGCATTTGACAAGCGCAGTATTTAATATTTTATCGAGCTTGACGTGGTGTTATAACGCTGACCGAACGTTTCCACACAAGGGCAGTTAATTTCGATCGCATTTCAGGTCAAGATTTCACTTCGAATAAAAAGAAAAACGACACGACTAAGACCACACGTCACACAAGGTTTTTATGCGTGATCCATTCACTACGCAATCCATAGAGTTCGAAGCACGCACGATGCATAAACGCATATTCCTGTAAATTACAAAAATTTAGGAGAAAAGAAACGTTCAAAGAAAGAACATTCAAAGGAAGAAATGTTCGAAAAAATCACCAAACCTGACAAACGACGCCGCACGCAAAATTCGGCGACGCGGCAAACATCTCGAAACCAGCCGTTTCAATCGATCTGAGCAACTTGATGAAATCATCGGTCCTGCAAGAGTCACAGCTTATTTTATGTTTGTCTGCCGAATGCCACAAAATATTTATTACTTGTATCCTTTTTCGCAATGCATCTCCAACATCAGCTGACAAATTGTCATCCGGCCTTGTTTTATTAATTGAAGTACTTCTGGCATGATCTGCAAGCAAAGAGTGTTGTGGAGAGAGAGTTTTCAGCACATTGGGTCCTGTCGTAAGCTGCTGATGTCCTAGGTAGCCGTACGCGTGTCAACACATTGGTATTCTGTACGTATGTACATATAATTGATTTGACTCATCGTATTCGATTGTAAGCTAAAAGTCGAGTCAAATGTTACCTGATATTCTGCCGTTTCAATGTCCATTTTCAGGAACTCAATCCTTTTGTGATTGTGATCCGTCGCAAAACTCGTAATCGATATCTGATTTCCATCGAACGCTAATTGATGATCGGGCACTAGCAGTGCTGGCACGAACGTTACGCTGAGGGAAGTGGCGAGTTTTTCATTTCGGTTTTCATTTGTTGAAAAAAAACGACTTGATGGCGAAACTTACATACTTTTTGCCATGAAACTGTGCGAATAATGAAGCGTAGCTCACGTCGGGATCGAACGAATAGACCTACAACGGCAAGAGTAACGGTCGACCAGGATTGAAAGCATTCAAGAATCCAAAGCAGTTACATATCTTCCAAGCAAATCATGACACCAAAATATCCGCCAGAAACAACGATCACTTGAACCTGACATTCAGGCAATATGCGATTGAAGTCGACTTCCCAACTGACGTCCTCCCCGACACCAATTGAGTACGCGACACAATTTGAGTGGGCACGCCATGGGGCACACATCCATTTGCCTCCGTCTACCACGCCACCGATGTGCACTGCTAGGGGACACGTTATCGTCGGCATCTACATAGGTATAGGACTATGGGCAAAACTAAACCAAATGTTTCTCTTTAATACCCCTCCTATCGAAAACCAAAAACAACTGGAAAACGAAATGTACATAAGTCCCAATTTTCGGTGCTGCTTCTTTGGGGCTGGCTTCTCACTTGCTGTGACCTCGTTAGGGATCAAAGTTCAGATGATGACAGACGCAGCGACTACTGCAGAAGCTGATGCATTGTACTCACCACCTTGGTGACTGTGCCCAGCAACGTCTCATTGTCAGTCGGTCGTCTTCTTTCGCGTTGCAGAGCGAATATCGCCTGTTGGATTGATCGATCGCCGTTCAAATCATCGTTCCATTTATCGATTGGCTGGTTCGCCGATCGCAGAATAAGCGATATCATCAGATAAGCGATTGCGATCACAACGATCACCCGCTTCATAGCAGTGAAAAGTGCCCTTCTGATCATTTTTATACCGAAATTTAGTGATTATTTTATCAGGCTTCTTTCCATCGGTGGAACTTTGTAGTGGAAGTCGTGTGTTCGTCTCCAAAATGCTGTGCGATATTTGAACGTAGATATTTCGTGCGCGATGCAAGGTTGTTTCATTGCGCTATAACGACCTTGTTGTTACGACATGAAATGACCAGCCATCTTTCGTTCCATTGGTCACCTAATGCACATTGAATAGTAATTACAATCACGCGTTGGCCTGATGCCGGCAACTTGAGGTCAATTCCGTTGCACTTGTACAATATCCCAAAAGTCGGAGACATTCGTTAATCTGTGAAACTTGTGACAGTGGTCGTAATAGTAGAGTCCTTACCCATCATTTACCTTGCGCACAGATCTGGCACTCATGCCGGACAGTTCCAGGAGAAAAAATAATACTTGTAGTAATGAGAATAATCAACGGCCAGAAAAAAGACGACTGGAAGGGTCTGACCTCACACGCGTCGTGTCAGTTTGTTTTGTCGTGTCGCTTCATGTAGGTTGGTTTCGGCTCACCCGGGTGTTGACACCTGAACAAATATTGTCGTGCGAAACAGTGCTTTCGATATGGCGTGTGATGGGGTAAAATAAGCGTTGTCCGATCCGTCCAGTTTTCGTGTTGTGGTCCTATGTTTATAGAAAGAAACAAGCCCAGAATTTGCGACGCGCCTTACACTGACCCTTGTACCCGCCGAGACTGGTCTCGACGACGGCTGCCAATGGTGTCCCTGCATCGATTTCCTTGATCTCGAATGTCCCCACTCAGCCCCCAACAGCATCGATCGACTATTGTGCGCTGATTGAGGCATTCATGAAACAATGGAATGCATAAACGGGCGATGGGGTGTACGAAATTTCTTAACAGAAACCCGTTGTCCACAATTACACAAAACTCAAAACTAAAACCTCATTAAAATGTAATAATAATGCTCTTTAAAAGTCCAGATTCATCACACGAAACAGTTGATGATAGCAACAGTGACCCATACAACTACTGTAGTGGATCCGATGACGATTTTGCTTATCAGGTACACGAGTGTTTTGCTTCAGATGTTCTCACGAGCCCTGCGGTGCACTGGGTGCTCTTCAAAAAACACAACTTTCTTGGAATTCTTTAGCGTCGGCATTCTTGAACGCGCTTCTTACTCGAGCAGAAAATAAAATGGCATCATTGAAGCTATTGTATCTGTAACGCAGGGAAACCGTTCCAATAATTTTTTGTAGCCTTCTATCGCAAGCATGCGTGCTTCCATGGAAAAGTCCCACGTCCTTAACCGACAAGGATAGGAATCGGATAGCTGCCAAATTCGATTTTCTGTGGTTCACAGTTGTGTGTCTTTAGAACACGCGATTTCAGCCATGTAGTTTGCAGCTGTATGTTGCAATTCGTTGTTCATTCGTCACTTGCAATTCAGCCAGTCTTGTCTTTTTGCCGCACCTTTTGCGGTGAAATTCGCCGGACATTTGGTCCAATGGTCAATGGTCAATTGGTCAAAATAGTGCTTTCGTAGTTATTACCAGTGTTCGAACGGGATCCCGATCCCGATCCCGTCATTTTGAAAAAGTCAATCCCGATCCCGACCAAAAAAGTACCGGGATCGGGATTAAGTTTTGAGAACAAAAAGTGAAAATTATGCAATCATAATTCGCTAAGCGGTTGTAAGGGCGCGGCAAGTAAACGGCGGGCGGGGGTCGCGGGTCATAAAATTATTATTTATGTCAAACACCCGCCCGGCGTTTTAATCGCCGCACTTGCGGGTCGCGGTTTGCGAGTCACTTGAAACATTTATTTGAGAGCACACAAAAATGGAACCAATCAGCGTCCAGCCAACGTCGCAACTGCCGTACACACAGCGCTGATTGGTTCATTTTTGTGTGTAATGGCTAAATAAATATTTCAAGTGACCCGCAAACCGCGACCAGCAATTGCGGCCATGCAAACGCGGGACGGTCATTGGACATAGAATGATTGCTGACCCGCGGCCCACAACCGTGTTTGTGTGGCGGCGCCCCTAAGAGGTGCTC
>JASAMV010000654.1:0-24199 GCA_030248065.1 Rhynchonema sp. JSB1_4
AAACAAAGAAAAACAATGAACGAGAATTGAACTAATCAAAGCCAAACAAATAATCCCCAGGTTTCCCCGCAAAACACCTTCCTCAATATCAACTGCAAACACCAAAATCGCAAACATGCAGAACATAGCAGTGGAAAATCAACGAGCAACGTGTCATGACTTGCCGACCGTTCGGCAATCTGATTAGCCCGCTGCAGCTGCGTGCGAACCGCTGATTGGGGTCGAGGGAAATGGTTCTGTTTCAGAGTACGGTAGGAAATTCTCTTATAATTAGTCAAATTTCCCGCCACTGATGGGCACGGTTCATTGCTCAACGCTTCCTCTGTCACCTGAAACGACGCTTGAATTTGGCTGCACTTCACGCTGTGTGTGTCAATAAATTAAATTCTCGCAATTTATATCCGGGTTCACACGGCCAAACGGCCTAAGCTTTTATCATTTTTTCAGTGAATAACAGGCACAGATCACCTAGGCATCGGTTTGCGACATCGTGGACCAAAAGAATGATTCGACATCCTAACTGCAAAATCACAGCCAAAACAGTTGTCCCTAATTGTATTCTGAGTGATTAAAATCAATTGATCACGAATAAGATCTTCACGATCACATTGAACACGACCGACGCGATCATCAAGATTAGATCGATGCGAAAGAATGCCGTATTGATCATCGCATCCGTGACTTCTCCGTTTTCGATTTGGTCCAATCGATTTTGGACCAGGTGGCGGATGGCCACCAGCTGGTGACTCTGAGAACGGATGTTGGGCAATGTGATTTCTTTTAAAATGCCCCATACCTACTAAGAATTCGTCAGTTCACCAACCAAACTGTCTTCATATCTGTCACCGGCCAGCGGGTTTCCGAAGCTGAGCTTGATGGTCATTTTTTTCTGAAATTACCTATATATATATATATATATATAATCAAGAAACGGTAACACACAGGTACATCCTGTCAGGTACAGTTTCAGATCGGTCAGGTCCATTTTAGGGTGACGTCTGAACGTATACATGTGTATACTGGCAAATGTACTCAAGCCGGAAGCCAACTCGGGCCCAACTTGCTGTTATCAATCAACCTGAATTGGAGCTTCCTTGTTTTGGCTGAATCCGATGAGCCACAACTTATGTCAAATATTTACAATCACAACGCTTTATAAAAAAAACCTTGCTTCACCACCAACTGTCCCCTTTCAATAATCTGCCAAGTTTGGGGTTAGAATCCGTCGCACATCTGGTGCTGGCGCATATCGATTGGCTTGAAAATCTATTGATTTGACTGGACGTGGAACTCAGCGCGAACACGAACACAAATGCTGCCACAGTGGCAAGGGCATGGGCTTGCAGCACTGCTGAGCGGCGGACGTTATGCACATTAGACTCCCTGCTGATCAAGGCTGTGTGGTGTGGCTTATCTGCGCCATGATGCGAATCTTCAGGGATAGGAGGGATAAGATGGAAGAAACCGTAATCACAAGTGTTTCAGATTCAGCACGTTACGTTATGCGCATCCTTCCATTGCGGCAGGTTTTGTTGCACATCAAAGTGCCTGACTAAACAAGGCTGAGGTGACCCAAGCCTGAATGAAGCTTAGTTAGCGACAAGGACGTTTTATTTTTTTGTGTGCAAAATGTTAGAATTTTTATTGATTTTTTTGGGTACGATTTGTGCCCGATTTTTGTCATAAACTTAGCGATTTTTGTGAACCTATTTTTGGTGGAAAATTAGTTTCTTTCAATGGAAGAATAAGCACTTGACTGATCCTGATCACTTACCGTATTCCCTAAATAGAGCCCCCCCCCCCAAAAATAGAGCCCCCTAGAAATGGAGTTCTGTCAGGGTGTTACTGGTCATTATTGAGTGTTTTTTTTAGGTGCAGATCTTCCATAAAAGGCTTTCAGACTGTTTGCGATCAAGAATTTGGCACTGAGGTTCGTTGGTGAGTTGGGTCCGTTCGGCCTAGTTCTAACTCACAGGTGCGGATTTAGCCTTGTGGGCACGCATTGCGTTAGATCTGTGGATGCAGTTTCGGTCCATATCGGCCGAGAACTACATCCACAGGCCTAACGTCAATGCTGTCCCCCCGCTAAATCCCGGTTGTCGTTATTGATCTATCATCTCTTGTGCAAACAGCGAGTTCCGGTGTCAACTCACCAGTAAATAACGGAATCGAACCACCCAACTGATGAGGCAAGAAACATCCTTTTTGAAGCAACAGAACCGCGCTCAGGCTGGAGGAGGCGGAAAGAAAGGTGGTGTGTCTACTGCTGCTCTTTGCGGGCATTTCTCCCGAATTTTTTTTCTCTGTCGATGTTTATTTTGGCGCGTGAGTGTTAGGCTCCCAGTGAGCGCCCAATAAAGGCACACCGATATTACAGCATTCGATCCATTTCCGACTTGTCTTTTCGGCAGCTGTTTATCAAAATATTTGGAGTCCATTACTGCTCCTTGCTGTAATCATTATTGGTCATTCTTTTTATTTTGTTTTTCTGACTGAATATTCAAAAGAATTGAAAAGTGCGAGGGTGTGTGTGTGTGTGTGTGTGTGTGTGTGTGTGTGTGTGTGTGTGTGTGTGTGTGTGTGTGTGTGTAGAAAACAGGAATCTAGAGCGTCTTTATTTGAAGCCCGTGAAAAGTGGACTTACGTACCATCACACTGTTCAATAGAGTCGCAATGGTGGCATTGTACACAGCCGGCAATCGCCATGGCGTTAGCCCACCGATGTTTAAATTTGAACAGAATGACGCAGCTCCGAAGTAGTCTTGAAAAGCGAGCGGCTGGCTGAGATTGTAAACAAAACAGGCATCGTCATAGAAATATGAAAGGAAGGATGACTCCGTGCCATTTATCGCCGCACACGTTGCCGACAAGCCTGAATGATGTTGCTGCAGTTGTTTGATCAGAATAAACTTTATTACGAGGGGGTCGAGCGTATGCTGCTGCTGCCAGATATGTAAACATACTTTGGCCCAGAATCACACACGGAAGTGACGCAAATACGATGGTCGTGATGAAAAACATGGTGATTGGCGATCTTGCTCTCGAATGTGAACCATATGTATATGTGTGTCGGACAGTTTATGAGCAGTCGGCCACAATCTAACCGTTTGCCAAGATCTAAACTGTGCGAGAGCGTATATTGAACGTGTTTAATTGAAAGACATTTAGTTTAAAGCCAAAACATTAATTTGGGGACCAAACATTAACGAACAGAAACAGGAGATTGAAAACAGCATTACAGATTGCCGCGTCTGTACGAATAACCGGCCGCTGTAATCTTCACTGTTCTGGGTACGTAATGTTTGATTGATGGATATGGCAGCCACGCTTGTACCATGAGCGATGGTGCGCCGAAGCCAGGTCATACCGTTTCCAGTGCTGTGAATGCTTCACCAAGGATACGCTGATGATAGTGAGGAGCAGTACTGCGCTTGTTGAAATCGATCATCGACTTTGTGCCATGTGGCGAGTGCTCTAGCATCAATGAGTTTTGATTCAGTAAGTGGCTTTGAGGGGCGCGGAGAAACTTTTTTTCTGTCAAATCCAGATTTCACTCTTGGATAAATTTTGATGACGAAAATTTTGAAGCAATTTTTTAAGGCAAACCGCTAACGTGGTCGTTTGCTTTCAATTTTCTAAGCTCACGTATGTAAGTCACACCCGCATGCTCCTGCTTAATGCTGGTGGAAGTTTCGAATCTGCGGATCAGTTGTTGATGCAATTTTTATCATTTTAGTTATTGTCAAGTGTGTCAGAGGCAGCTGTGGCGGGCAAAGGGCTTCCACTGCTTAAAGGGGAAATTGCATATTCCTAATCAAATTTCAAGTTTTACAAGTGTTTAGACAGCAATGTGGGCATCACAAAAATCAAATAACTTGGTACAAACTCTCAAACATGTACCCAGGAGATTCCGTTTAAGACAAGCCACTGGGAACAAAATTCGGCGCGGACCGGCCGAATTTCTACCTGCGCATTCAGGCCAATTGTCTGATCAAAAAGCTGTCAAGGCGACAGAATGTTTCGCATGATTCTCGAACTCATGACTTATAGAATTTCGCTTTTTCTTATATTTCGAATTCCGACGAATTGTTCCAGCGTGTCTGCTAACTGTTTCATGCTCTGCTTGTCACGCTGGAACAATTCGTCGAAATTCGAAATATAAAGAAAAGCGAAATTCTATAGTTAGTGAGTTTCACGAATCGTGCGAAACATTCTGTCGCCTTGACAGCTTTTTGATCAGGCAATTGCCTGAATACGCAGGTGGAAATTCGGCCGGTCCGCGCCGAATTTTCTTCCCGATTGTTCCGTTTAAACTGCTTCTCCTGGGTACATGTTTGAGAGTTTGTACCAAGTGATTTGACATTCATGATGCCCACACGACTGTCTAAACACTTGTGGAGTTTGAAAGGCGATTAGGAACGTGCAATTTCCCCTTTAATGAACACAAGCAGTCAGTTTTTTTGCTATCATACCGTACGCATTCACGTTCATACGCACGAAAGTAAAATGCATCATGAACAAGCACTTTCATACAACCACAAGGTGAAAATATTCGCTGTCGCAAACAAACAAATGGAAATATGGCTCCCTCCGTTCATATAAAAGTTGAATATAAGAGGCAAGCAAGTTCTCAAGTCTAATCGAGAATAACGTTTGTCTAAGGGCGGACTTAGGTTGAACACGGAACACGGAACACGGAAATATTTCCGTGTTCCGTGATAAAATTTTGAAAATCACGGAACACGGAAATCCATGAAACTGGTTTGTATGTAAATTATTTCCGTGTTCCGTGTTCAACCTAAGTCCGCCTCTCAGGGCTCCACCAGATAGACCCGAAACCCGAAACCCGAAACATAAATTTTTTCTATGTCCATGTTTCGGGTTTTGAAAAAAAACCTGAAACCCGAAACACTAAGCATAATAATCGAAAATGTTTTCGTCTTGCCACTTGTAGCTGATGACGTGCACAATTTATACAGTCAGTCGAAACATTTGCGATTATCATGCTTCGTGGTTAGGGTTTGGGGTTTTTTTTAAAAAACCGAAAACCCAAAAAAGGACATAGAAAAAATTTATGTTTCGGGTTTCGGGTTTCGGGTCTATCTGGTGGAGCCCTTACTGAGGCCATACATATTTGTGGTAATCCAAGGGTTTCATACTTTCAGATGATTACCACATAAATATGGTTTGGGTCTGAAACTTCGACTTGAAATTGGACTTGAACCACAGTCAGAGCAAACCTTGGGTCGTTTGCGACAGCAAACATTTTTCAACTTGTGACACAATTTTATATCGAGTTAGCAAGTACCTTGATCAAGTAATCTCAGTCCCGTAACAGTACCCATTCGTTTATGTACGCTTTCTGGGTAAACGTTAAGAGCGTGGGGTGGTAAGAATCGCAAAGTAGGGTTCACAAAACTGAAATTTTGGATATGGTTTTTTTGATTGGAAATCAATGCCACAACATATTTAGGAATGCTCTCCAAGTTTGGCGTTCCAAATGTAAGTATAATTTCAGTAATTTCAATTTTGAAAGGTCCTCAGGTTTGAATTTTTTGGGAAATTTTTAAAAAATGAAAAATGCTGAAAAAATAAATGTCAATCCAATTGTATCTTAGCCGATAAACAACATTCGGCGCTGAAATTTGCACACATATAGCAGTTTTTTGTCCGCTTTTCAACTACGTAAAAGTAAATGCAAAATTGCTGGATATTTTCTCTTCCGTTGAATTTTTCAAAAATCATTTACAGAAATCGAGTGCTTCTCAAACACAACTAATTTTAGAAAAAGTCCTCACCGACGAATTCTTTCTATTGGGCCTGAAAATGTGCGCCATAAAATTCTGATATGGGCTTATAAATCTGGTTTGTGACAAATCTGAATATTGTCGGCAATTTATGTTAGTATGAAGCAAAAAAATTTCGTCGTTTTTTTTTCTTTGTTGTTTTGTCGTGGTGCGCAGTTCAATTGAATGACGGAATATGTAAAAATTGATGCATGTGATTCCCAAATATGAGTTCTGATGTGTATGCTGCTGAAACCTACATATGTGTTTCTTAACTGTAAATACCACGAGAGTGCTTTCAATTAATGTGCTTATCAAGGCAACCGTTTGTTAGGAAAATGCAGCAAATCTGTGAATGGCTATTCGTTTGTTTCAACTCTTGCGTATTTCTAAATGCATTGCATCCAGTTACGAAATAAAAAGTAATATTGGTAAAACGTTCACCCAAAACCCGCGACGCAAAAGAAGACACGCTACAGGGTTTGAACCTGCGCGACAGACACAAGCACGCATGTTCAATGCTGCGCCTAACCGATTGCGCTATGCGATCCAGCCGCTGGCTTGCCTTAATGTGCTACATAAATCTATTTGCGCGTGCGCATGTGTGTTCTGCCGTTTACATAAAGCGTGTTGTGTTGCAGCTGTAATGTGTGTGTTGACTGCTTATATGTGTTGTTGTTGGTGCTTATTGCTCACCTCGTGTGATGCATCAAGTGACAGGTTACAGCGAATTTTTGCCAATCACGGCCGGTGCCAAATAGCTTGCATTTCTGAACTTGTATCCATTTTGATAGCTTGTCATGTGTCATGAACAAGCTGGACAATCATCTTGTTGCCGTTCGTGACACCCACATCGGTCGTTTCTCCAATGTGAATCCGTGCAAAGAAAAAGACAAAAAGTGAGAAAAAAAACAAAAAAAATGTTCTTTATCTAAACTTTTCACGAGATATTCAAATTTGTCACAAACCAGATTTATAAACCAATATCAGAATTTTATGGCGCACATTTTGAGACCAAATAGAAAGAATTCGTCGGTGAGGACTTTTTTAAAATTGGTTGTTTTTGATATGCCCTAAATTTCAGAGTTGATTTTTGAAAAATTCAACGGAAGAGAAAATACAGCGAATTTTTGCCTTTATTTTTACATGGTTGAAAAGTAGATAACAAATTGACTATTATGTGATATTTGCATTAAATAGCACCCGATCTAAAACAAATGACAGCCTCATCAACATAAACCTGGTACATTTTTGGAATTTCAAGAAATCTTCGACCTGCCCACTTAAATGCGCCCATAACTATTTAATGCTTTGGAGTTTGGCACCAAAATTTTGTATGTGTCTTAGTAAATGTAGTAGTCAACTTTTTGTGCAATATGAGCGAAATCCATTTTTTTCGATTTGTGAACCCTATTCCATTGACACCTATCTGTTACTATTACCCCACGCTCTTAAACATGTTGATTTAGTATACTAGAACCATTGGCTATTGTGGCCGATTCGGATGAGAAAACAGTGTGCGATGATCAAATCTTGTTTCCAGCGGTTCTCAAGTTTTTTTTATTTTTGATTGAATTAATTAAAAAAATGTTCCAAAAGTTAATAAATTCTTTTTAGTAGTTATTTCAAAACTCGAAAACTCCAATATCTTTTTGTTCTGAATGTGCTATATTTTTTCAATGAAAATTGCTACTGTTCATATCGCCTAGCCCTACCATTGCTATTTTAAAGGGTCTCCGCCATATACATGTATATGTGACCAAAACCAATCCCATTGAAACTTGGCACGGTAGCTGGACTTGGTGTAAAACACTCACGAACCAGAAAATTTTTCCCATATCAGCTCCCTTTCTGAGCCCGGGGGGCTGAAAGGTAAAAAAATTTGACCCTACCGCCGCACTTTGAAATTAAAATACCGGCCTGTTTCGCATGTTCATTGTGTGCCCTTTGGTCGCAAGTGTTTTATAAACGCTTAGGATCCAATTTAGGACCATATTCATTTTTTTGGTGCTACCAGAGCTCGCGCTATTTTTTCAAAACCACGTACATTGAGGTTTAGGTTTCGACTAAAGCTCGCTCAACTGTGGTGAGCCTCAGCTTTTTTGCTTTTTTCTGGGGACCCAAGGCACATTTCTAATGAAGCCCCAATAATGTTATTGTTGTTTATCGATCAAAATCCAAGATTATAGCTTTAACGTATCTTGAGAAAACAGTCGTGTTCATTGAGGTCCATGTGTTGGACTTGGAACTACTACCGGGTATATAACCGGATCTATGGTGTCTTCATTTGAACGACGTCTGCCCAAGACACGTTACAGATAGAACCTTGGGTTTTCTTCGATAAACAATAATAATGTTGGGGCTTCATCGGACAGTGAGTGCCACATTTCCATCACAACAGTGGGAAGGCTATAGACGTGACGGAAGCTAAAATTAGCTAAAATTATGAACTACCAGTGTAAAATTCACTTGTTGCTCGTACCTCCAAAGATGCAGATGAACCAACATAAATTTGCACACAATTAACAACAATTATATTTTTACTATCTGGCGTGCCACACATCACCTCGGTACAGTGTTATTAAAATAGGAAAATATGACACAGAAGTGTGCCTGGGGTGGTCCCCAGAAAAAGGCAAAAAATCTTGGCTTCACCACAGTTGAGTGAGCTTTTCCCGAAAGTTATCAGCGATGGGAAATCGGTCTTTGATCGCTTGAATAGCATGAGAAATGGGCTTTTGTTACCTGCTTTATAGTAAAGCTCTGTGCGCTTTCTATGTGGCCCAAAAATACAACGGAATTTTTTTTTCTAAAATGTACGTGGTTTTGGCAAAACAGCGCGAGCTGCGGTAGTACCAAACAAATGAATAGAATCCAAAGTAGAGCCAAGGCGTTTACGAAACATTTTTGACCAAACGCCACACAAAGAACACGCGAAACAGATCGGTATTGGGTATTTTAATTTCAAGGAGCGGAGGTAGGGTTAAATTTTTTTACCTTTCAGTCCTCCGGGCTCAGACAGGGAGCTGATACGGGAAACGGTTTTCTTGGCCGTCAGTGTTTTTGGAGCAAGCCCAGTTACCGTGCCAAGTTTCAATGACATTGGTTTCGGTCACATATACATATATGGCGGAGACCCTCATCGTTTCTTGGCATCTAGACATGCACGTGCACGCACAGACTGACATGCGCCCTCATATAACCGCCCACGTGAGCTTGACTTAGTGGGCATTCATTTATCTATCCCCAGACCCGAAAGGAATGATTGGGTGTAATATTTTACTCTAATTATAATTATAATTTACTCTAATTATAATACTCTAATTTTAAACTGTGCGCAGATCATTGGCATTGGGGGTGTATCTGGACGCATTAGTTTCTTCCAAAGAGATACCGATACCATCTACCGAGACACCCACACCAGATTATTTTGGAAAAAAATTTAAGCAAGTTTAAAAGAAATTAAAATTTTTTTCTTCGAAAGTCTCAGATACGGGAACATTTGACCAAAACGCCAAAACGCGAAAAAAATGCTACTTTATTTGACACGTCACTTTTGTGACTTAGCTTACATCACTTATGAAGTGTGTTTACGTCAATATCGGTGCGATCCAACAGTCTGTGATTGATATAAATTTCAGTCTTGCAATTCATCACACGCCGACGCAACTTTTGCTTTTGAGCATCAGACTCAAATCCAGTGTTTGATTTGTCACAATGCATGCCGAATAACGTCGTAATGAACAATATCATGCCGTTCAAAGAGTAATTTGTCAAATGAATCCAATCCCAGATGCGAAACTATTGTTCGCTTGTTAAGCCTTTATGTCTCCATTTGAAACTCTTGCCATCCATCACGTGCCTTTTGCATTTTAGCATTGGAAATCAGATTTGATTTATCAGCATGCATTCGACTATACCGTTGGATGTGGCGAACTACTGTATGTAGTTCATTTGGTTCAAACTCACTGAACTAGGGAACTAATATTAAATCCAGGGGCCAACTGACTTTCAGTTTCTTCATGCAGCACAGCTACCACGATAATCAATGTTCGGCCGCGGCCATGCAACCGCGGGCGCGGGTTGCGTGTCAGAAAAATATTCCATGTCCCAGACCCGCTCCGCGTTTGCATGGCCGCACTTGCGGCCGCGGGTCAGAAAAATAATCTATGTCCCAGACCCGCTCCGCGTTTGCATGGCTGCACTTGCGGGCGCGGGTCAGAAAAATATTCTATGTCCCAGACCCGCTCCGCGTTTGCATGGCCGCACTTGCGGGCGCGGGTCAGAAAAATATTCTATGTCCCAGACCCGCTCCGCGTTTGCATGGCGGCACTTGCGGCCGCGGGTCAGAAAAATATTCTATGTCCCAGACCCGCTCCGCGTTTGCATGGCCGCACTTGCGGTCGCGGGTCAGAAAAATATTCTATGTCCCAGACCCGCTCCGCGTTTGCATGGCCGCACTTGCGGTCGCGGGTCAGAAAAATATTCTATGTCCCAGACCCGCTCCGCGTTTGCATGGCCGCACTTGCGGGCGCGGGTCACTGGAAACATTTCTTTGGCTGGGCTCGTAGCACGCGAAAACTGCAGAGTTTTAAACCAGACGAACTATTCTTTAGTTCAGTTGCCAGGAAATCAATTGTCTGTTCTTTAGTGCAGCGGATTATGCCAGCTGTAGACTAGAATAGCAACATCACACTGACCCCAAGTGCGAAAAATTGAAAATGTGCGCATCAAATGTCACAATTACTCTATATAACCATGGTTTATAAGTAATAACGTTGAGCGCATGTACATTCCAAAATGCTTTGTGAACAAAAAAACGGTTTTCTTCGACTGGGGCTCGAACCCAGGTCCTCCGCCTAACCGGGGCATTGCTCCACCAACTGAGCCATTGAAGTGCCTGCCCTTGGATGCAACGTTTTTGGCCATATATGTACATACGCAATTAGGATTGCCGTTTCTGCTGTGATGCATGATAAGTGGTGGCCCTGAAGAGGGCCGTTGGGTTATGATAAATGGACCGAAGTCCAAGGGTTCAGCGGCTACACATTGTTGTCATCGAAATTGCGGTTGTGCTGACGCCGATCTAACAATGCCCCCTCGGCGTCCAGCAAGCGGACGGTTGTGCAGCGGGTGGCGCTGTCAGCCAATCTTGTTATAATGGGTGGATTCGGTCATCGCGCACGAACACGGGCAGACCGCGACCGTGGAAATAGGCGACCGGCAGCAAACTCACAAACAAATGCAGCTGCTTAAATAGACCACTGCGAGTGCATGTATGCGACGTAGGCTCGACGCTGATTGGTTCACTTTTGCGTGCTAACTTACTTCATAACTGCTTGTTGCATTCAAACAAAGTCAATTAAACATAAAGTGTTCAAAGTGCGCTTCATGAGTTGGGCTACAATATCAAAGAACAGACAATTGATTTCGTGGTGTCCGGACTAAATAATAGTTCGTCTGCTTTAAAACTCTGCAGTTTTCGCGCGCTACAAGCCCAGCCAAAAAATGTTTTGAGTGACCCGCGACCCACGCCCGCAAGTGTGGCCATGCAAACGCGGAGCGGGTCTGGGACATAGAATATTTTTCTGACCAGAGACCCGCGCCCGCGATTGCATCACCGCGCCCTTACAATTTTGGAAATGAGTCTTTTCGACCGATTTACCGCACAAATGCTTTACTCCCAACGTTTCGTGTCCGACCTAGCATACTGTACTTTTTAAACGGAAAACCTTTGATATAGTTAATAAAAACCCGCTATGTCAAAGGTTTTCCCTTAAAAAGGTTATAGGGTGATAAATTTTACGATAGGCGGGCGGTTCCAGCAGCTCCAATTGTGAACAGGATTGCCGCCGACACTGATCTGAACTATCCCTAACTGAGGTAATAAATGCGCCCAATGCATGACTATACCAGGCGACTTCACCAAGGGCAATAAATCATTTCAATATATGTAGTTTACATGTGGTACTGACGGGGGGCGGCACTCACGTCCATATAAAAGAGCCACCCGTGTTTAGCTATATACAAGATATAACATTTACGTGGTCCTTACCAACGGTTGCTCGACAACAAAGTAAATTACAATACGGCCAATGCTCATTATTATGAGCCAGTTAATGAGCTTGTTTTTTGCTCATTTTGGCTGCTGCTGCCACACATGACGGCACACAGTGTTATAGTTCAGGATCTGGTGAAAATTAGATTTTTGTTGAAAAATTAAAATTTTCCAAGGCATTATTCTGTTTACGTTATGAGGCTTCACGAACAAATCGCGTTCATTGCGTTCTTGGAGTGGATTGTGATTATTCAAGGTAATGACATTGCCCGGCTAATACATACATATTGACCAGTGCTCATTCGCACAATAATATTATTTTGTCCTTTTTTGGCATTCCTGCTTTCATAATGTTTCAGTCGCATCCGCATGTAATTGTCCTGCGTCAAACTGTAGTGCCGTCGGTTTGGTATCAACATTGATAGATGGACGGTGTTACACTTATGATACGGTTGGTGGTGTTGATTTAAGATCATAAATTCGGCCACAGCGCGTGCTGTGATTTTCCGCCACGCATGGTTAAACGGAGTTATCCCCATATGCCGTCTTTCACGCAGTCCAGCGGATGGAACTAACTTGTGACCAAAAGGTAGAGCAAGTATGCACATTGTATTCTTACGTTTTAGATTGATCAAAAGACGCACAAGAATGCTGAGCAAGTTTGTCACGCTGGATTTGCCCAGTTGGGTTCGGGTGAGCTGTTCTACGCGGGCAATCAAACGCTGAATTCAATCTTGATCAGTGATCTGGTGCGTGTGATCTTCAATCCTATATGTACATGCTTGTTTCGCAACAAAATAAATTTAAAAACAAAACGTCAGGGACTGCCAACCTTTGTTTGGACCGGAGCGCGACAGTACAATCAATTCGATGAGCCAGGTGGCTATTGGTATTGGTATGACAACGTGACCAAACCGGCCATCCCACTAGCAGGTGCTATTCAGTGATTGATTTTACGTTGTTTGCCCAAAACAAAATTAAAGGAGTGGATACTACATTCAGATATAAGTTGTTCTTAGAAAAGTAACCCATGTGTTACAGTATCTTATAGTTGTGTGCCTGATTTCTGTGTCTTATGTGAAAAAAACATGTGCACCACCTCTAGGTTGTGTGAATCAAGCCAGGTTTTGACCATGATACTAACTTCAAATATTTCAAGCTGACTTTCAAGACAGTTACGAACTTGAAAGTCAGCTTGAAATATTTGTGTGTGCACTGCTGAACTCTACAATTCTCACACGATGCTTGAATTTCTGTACTCTCGTTGGTTGTTTCACTGTGCTGTCCCAGTAACGTCAGCACATACACCGTACGGAAACTTGTGGTCAGGCTACATGAGACAAATTTGTATCTGAGTGGGGAGCCAATCCCTTAATGGATCGATTTAATAGTATTATTATTCTATAATTTCTACAGGCAACGATAGTATTTGGTTGCCGCCGACGGAGCCGAACGGCAATGATACGCTGGATGCCGCTCGATTGTACACACCCACAAACGAGCTCACCGATAGAAACCACACGCTCGCACAGCCGTACGTCTGTGAATTCTGCTGTGAGCTAGCTGGTGCGTGAATGTATTGCTAACAGCGGATCAATAAATTGTCAACAAATTCCTAATATGGTTTGAGTCAAAAATCCATCAAAAGCGTACGTGATCCGACCAAACAATTGGAATCCACTTTGAACGATAACAAATACTTTATTATCGGATCGGATAGGACCGGACATGCCTTGGTGTCTTGACTTGATTTAAGGATAAGAAATTTACCGATGCACCTTATTTCGACCTGCTTCAAAATGTTGCACATTTTACAGCACGTCTGGGAACGCACCAGTGGCCACTTAGTCCTGTTGTTAGTCCTTGTTTGTTACTACTTATCAAGTCCAATGTCGTTAATGCAAAAATCACAGGCGATCAAGGCAAACCCGATCCAAGCAGATAACCAAGTTTGATATCGATCAAATTGGTGGTCGGAGCATGAATGCTGCGTGTGTTCATGCGGTGCACTTTTGTGTTATAACTATCTCTAAGAAATTTTTTGCCGTCACTGTTTGCAACACCACTGTAATTGCTGTTGGTTGTGAGCTTGGTGTTGGAACAGCTTTCGAAATTTGTGGCATGGGCTATTTTGTAGGTGCCGATAAAGGCCAAACTTGCTGGGGACAAATTCGGAAATTTTGTCCGAAAGAGGAACCTTCCCTAAACTTTGGATAATCGCAGTAAAGTTGGAATACCGTAAAGTTTCAGTATTTGAATCGAGTTCGTGTTGCTCAATTCTCGTGCATTCAAATGCACAATGACGATACGTATTCACATTTTTCAGGCCCAACAATCAACCTGGATGTGAACCAAGGCGTCACCACTGCCTTTGTCACCCGAGGCTTCGATCAGACCGCTGCCAGCTCGGCGATTGTGCACACGGACACGAATGCAGCCGATGTGCTCTTTTGTGGTTGGGATTTTGGCGTTTTGGGCTGTGTCAAGTTTGAAGTAAAAAATACTTACATACCATGACCACTATGGGTGGAATTTTCGAAACGGTGTAAAGATCAGTTGGGCGTGAAGGTCGGTGTAAAGTTCGGTCGAAAGCTCGGTCGGCGTAGCTCGGTGTGAACGTGAAACATTGCCTGTTATTAACGTGGAATGTTTCAAGCCTTTACACCGTTTCGAAAATATCACCCTATATGTACGTATAATTGGTCGCACAATGACCATATAAGAATTTATCAAATCAATCCTGATTTTCACGTTCAGTCACTCTTAACCACCGTACTATTTGTGATTTTCACAAAACATTTTCATCTGAAAATAATCTAGCAGAGCAATCACGTTGCTGCGGGTCTGAAACATTTTACTGACTGCATTCGTTGTAGGGTTGGGCAAAAAACGTTTTTTTCAAAAAATCGTTTTTTAAAAAAAAACGTTTTTTTTTAAAAAAACGTTTTTTTAAACGCCCAGATGACCAAAATATGCCCCCAAAAAATTGGAAAACGCTCATGTTGGGGAGAAAACGTGGTTAAATGAAGTAATTCTATGTGTTCTGAGGCAAAATAAACGGGTTTCAACCCATTTCTAGCGAGTTGTTAAGATCCCGTATCAGACCCGCATCATGGGACCAACTTTGGCCGGGGTCATCACTGAAACTCCGTATATCGACGTATCTCGACAAAGTAAAAATTGGTCGGAAATTTTTTGAAAAAAATGGGGCAAAAAACTGATTTTCCTTGATA
Source organism: Rhynchonema sp. JSB1_4 (assembly GCA_030248065.1). Lineage (NCBI taxonomy): Eukaryota > Metazoa > Nematoda > Chromadorea > Monhysterida > Xyalidae > Rhynchonema > Rhynchonema sp. JSB1_4. Next base: position 15,078 of record JASAMV010000654.1, read on the forward strand.
ATCAGGGTACTTTCCCTGAAAAATTAGGGAAAATCAAGGAGGGTTTAAAAAAACGAAAAATGACCCAGGCGTTTTTTTTTGAAAAAAACGTCGTTTTTTTTGCCCAACCCTTGTGTGTGTGATCGCGCAACGCACGTCACTGCACCGTCACTTTCCCCCTTCACGATTCAGGCAAAAAATTTGACCAATTCTTATAAAGTCATTGTGCGACTAATATTCTCTCTTATACTAGACGATAATAAGTTGAGCGGGGTGCCGCGATTTCTGTCAGCGTTAAACATTCGTGCAATGGGAAAGGCAAAATTTACGCTAGTATAGTAAGTTTCTAATTTCGTTGCCTCATGCATTTTACAGCTGATTCAGGCCCGGCTGGAGCCTAAGCCAAAGCCTATAAATGGGTCAATCGTGCTGGGCCTGAATCGGACGGGCCTGAAAAACTGGGACTGTAAAGGTCGGGTCTGAACTTCCGTGCCTGAAAAGTCGCGGAATAGAAATTTACGGATTTTCGACCAGGTCTGAGAGTTTTTTATTCGCCGCCGGGGAGCAACTTTCTTAAGAAGTCATGTGACCAAAAGCGAGACCCGACCGGGTCGGCCCGATTATCAGTTTTGATATAGCCATTTGAGACGTTAAATTTGCTTGATTACGTGATCAATGAACAATGATCAGCCGCATCAAATTTCTGTGCAACGTTGACGGTCGCAACCACTGTTGGATTGCTGCGCAATTGTGCATGTCTGTTAGGATGGGACCACATAATTTTTGATTCATGGTTTCAACCCCAAATTTCCGAAAGAAATAAATAACCCATAATCTGCAGGTCGCTTGTGCGCAGTTAATCGCCATGTTTGCGATTCAATCAGCTACGATGCCTCAATCACAACGTGCCGTCTCCACAACGCCACCTACAGTCAGACAAGTATTGTCATCAGTCAGATTGGGTACACGTTCTATGATGTCATCAATTGACGAGTTGGGCTGGCATTGAAATAGAAATGTGTTTGTGTGTGTGATTTTTAGAAATTTGCTTCTGCACCACATATATTTGCTTTTGCATATGTGCTGCATCTGCTATTAATAGTCGCTTTGGGCGCCACTAAAGCGCATAGATTGAAGCCTTCATGCATGCTATGTAGTTCTTATTTTAATCTGAATGTGGCGTTCAGGGTTCTTTTCAGAGTCAACCAAAAGGGAAACAGCATATGGCACTAGTGTTGTAGGGTGTGCCGTATCCTGTACATTCCTGTTGACAGATGTGTTGGTCGCACAATGACAATATGAGAATCCATCCAAAAATTTTTCCTGAATTGACAAGCCAGAAAATTCAAATTGACATTGCGCGGCAACGTGTAATCACACGTAAAGTATGCAGTAAGCTAAAGTTTCAGTGAACAGATACGTGGTTGACTGGCTGGTTTATTTTGAGATGAAGATGAAAAGAAATGCAAATAGCCCAGTGGTTAATCTTTGGAATCCTGAAAATCAAAATGGTTTTTGGACGGATTCTCATATGGTCATTGTGCGACCAATAGCAGCATGACGTGACAATGAAATTTTATTTTCAATGTCGCTTAGCTCACGGAGAAACCACGAGAAGTAAAATAATGCTGCACTGAAATAAGCCGGTTGACATTCGAAAAACTTCTCAAAAAATAAGCCGTGTGACAATCAAACTTATTAAATCATTTTGTCAGACAAATCCTTGATTATTATGCCCCGAGTGTGGTGCGCCTCCGCCGCCTGACGCACCACGGAAATCGCCTGAAGCCACTTCGCCACCCTGAAACTGTGCGAATTTGTTGCCTTCTTTATATACGAGACCTTATAGTATTTCGGTAATTTGGCCGAAATTTAGTTTCTCACTTTTACTACAAGCTAGCTGACTGTGCAAAGCATGTACTTGTTTTGTCTGCCTGTATGATTGGTGTGTCACATCTTTCGTTCACAACATTTTCCCGAAACCGATTTTTTCATACTTATATTGCTGTCCAAACTCAATGCTGAACACTTGTTCCTGCATGAACACACAATAAACATAAAAGAAACGAACACGAATGATCAGATCGCACACGCAAGAGCATTTGATCTGCGCTTCATGAATGAACAAACAGTGATTTCGCGTCAGCTGTCGACAGAACAGTTTTCGTGTGAGCGGAGCGATGAAGAAAACGACGGGGTCCAACAGCTCGGACGGTGGACAGGATTGTGATTCACAGATATGGATTACACACACCGTGAAAATTAGTGAAACTGTGACGATTATTGGCTTCATGTTGATTTATGCCTGGTGTTAAAATTAGACAGGTATATTTCTTGAGGGGCAAAGTTTCTCAAAAAAAATCGGGCAGAAGAAGTTGCTGTTTGTCACAAACTTCGGCTTACTTTCCGCTGCGTAAGAGCAACATTTCATTTTTCCACATGTGTGCTGCTGTTTTGTGAATTTTCTCCGCACGTGGGGTGCTCAGCAGGGGGTCGCATTTGCGTTTTATAAAGTGCGCATCACTTCTTGCAGGAGGTGACGCTTTGCATTTTTTTTTCTTTGTCGCAACTGAAACGTTTCAGCATCATACTTCTGTCATCAGCATAATACTCCTTGCTTTCACTTGGGCGAAATTAACAACATTAACATTAACAACAACAACTCAAAATTTCGCGAAAGGCTTTGGAGCACATTGCTAAATCAGGGTCTGTCGTTATATGCGTTGGAAAGAAAAAAGCCTGCCAATCTTATTTGAGACATTTTTGCAACCATTTTCAGCTTTATGATAAAAAGTCCATGAAATTTCAAGGACTGGATCTGGTCTTGTTTGTACAATTTATCAAAATGATCAACAGACAACAACAACAGCCACACAGTTTTACAACACGTTTACCACTTTCACAAATTAACCACCGCCCGCGGTGATTGGCAGCTTTTGTTACAGCCGGTTAAATAGCACCTACATACAGACCAATTTGGTTTCCAGCTGAGATTGAACATCATGCGGAGACTTCTTGGTGCAATTTCGGTTCACTTTCGTCTTTCTGGAACCGGGGTTTACGAACGGGAGCTTTTCAGTGCCAAAATACAACAGAATTGCAATCTCGCGGGGTGTTCATATCAAGAGAACGGAAGAAGCGTTGATCCTCGCGTGCTGCGTCTGTAGAACAATGAAACAAGAACAGCAGGCATGTAGACTTCACGCGAAATGTCACGTCGGTCATGGCTACAGTAACCCAAGGTACCCCAGCCTGGTGATGACGTTATTTAGAAACCTGGGGATGTGTTTTACACTGATTTAGGAATGTTTGACCATGCTTGTGAAATGAATTTGAAAAACAACGTTGTTCAGAAGCCTGTTTCTGTCCAATATTTCTGTCACAAAAAATCGTGACATTGGAGAAGATTTTCTTTGAATCTTGAATCACTATGTATGTTGCATTCCTTGACCCTCCGGACAGAGCCCAAGGTCATTTTCGGTTAACCAATGTGACCACTACCTCAACTGACCATTAAGGTGATGTACAGCTATACAACCGCGCACAACAAAACAACCTAGCGATGCACAATAAGTCATAAAATGACGGAAGCCCTCTCAAAACGCACGCGCACAAAAGGTGTTCTAAAGGTGGTCAACCCAGTATTTATGAAACTGTGACAAAATGTGTAGTGTCAACAACGAATGTCTCCCAAAAGTCTTGTGGGTATTTGTAAATATAGCACAGACTGACCCTATTTTTGTCCCCCATTGGCGCATGGCAGAACAAGAGCATGAGTGACCTATCGTCTGTGGTTACACTTTCACTCTGTGGTTACATGCTCTTTTTGACATTGCGCGTTGCGCTATCATAACGATAGTGTAAACAGACGTGAACTATACTGTAATGTTTGTAACGTGGTTGTTTTACGGTTGAATAAACTTCAGTCGCGTTTAGCCAGCTTAATATCGGTCGGACTGTTTCAAATGAATCAAAAATAGCTGAAGCTCCCACTGTATTATCGTAGAACAGCAGGAAATGAAGCGCTCCTGGGTCCTAATCCGCTGCGTGAATGCAGCCGTTATTGTACCTTTGCATTGTCCTTTCTCCACAGCACCTGGTCGCAATAAATGCGCATGCATAAAAAAGGTCGAATGCAAAACAATCTCACTAGCTAAATTTTTAATATTGTATATTTATTGTCCTGCCTACAGCATCCAGAGACATCGTGTCTGTGTTTAGTTCATTTGTGTTTCGATTTTTTTTTCAGCCAAGTAATTGTACGCACAGCTACAGCTTTGATTTTCCAAAATGCTTCTGGCTCAAGACGTATGGCTGAGATTTGGTCTCGTGGTGAGTACACGTTAAAAACGTTCTTGTTTTTATTCAAAATCATGTGTTTCGTTTCTCCTAATACCTAATATTGCTCACATTGTGTTTTTTTTTTAAATTGAGGCCATTTCTCTCAGGCCACCCTATGCTCGGCGCAAGGTCTGATACGGAACGACGTTACCCAACCACCCAATGTTGAATGCATGTCCGATCACATGGTGATGAAATTTGAAACAGAGGAGCCTTTTCAGGTGAGTTTAAGGTGTTATTTTTCAATTTCAAAAGACGCGCCATGCCGAAAAAGGGACACCCACACTCGGTTTATCAAGTTTGTTAGCTGCTTGTGGTTCAAAACAGCGTCTCTGCAAACTCCCGATTGTAAGTTCCGCCAAAGTTGCTGACTAATTGCCTTGGCGCCAACTCCTGTTTTGTTATTGCAAAGTGCAAGTCACGTGCGCTTCGCATATGAATGCGCGAACATTTTTTCCGGTTTTGGACCTTTGAACTTGGACATTCGAACATTTTTTGGGATAAACCTTATTCGCTTTGCCCAGTATTGCCGACCGATTCCAGTCGGTGACGAAGCATGGCGTTTTTTTCAAACAAGGAAATCCGGGCTGTATACATCTTCTAAAGCGCGTTTTCACGCATCCTGTGGATGAGAGATATGCGGAAATGTACGTGTGAAACTGGGCCCATGCGCTTGAGATATTCACCGGAACCACGAGGTTCAAATGCTCATGTTGCGCTGCTTGTTTATTGTTCTGTTTGACGGTTTTGCACTGTATACGCGACATGCCAACGTGTTTAATTTGCGCGCAAGTTTCAGATTTCAAACATCAGATCATATACAGAACAAATTGTGCAAAAATGTTCCTGCGGTTGAAGCTTAATTGTTAACTGGTTATGTTGGTGAAGAAACAGTTGTGAGCATATTATTGCGAAGAGAGTACCATCAATGTCGAATACAACCTTATCAATTCTATATCGCTATCATGACACCGATGCAGCGCCGTGCGCTCTTGAAAGCAACCTCGAGCGAACACCCAACTGCTCCTATCCCGGGCTGGCCGCCGAAATTTTCGATCTGATTCTAACCTATACTGGATTCAACTTCACACTCATTCCAATTGTGAATGATTCGGTGACCGACGCACTTGAATTGTTGAAGTTGGCCAGCACGACACAATGATTCAAGTAATAACGCCGAGTCTGAAGCGTATGGAAGAGTACAATTTGACGCCTTATTCACGCATGGATGCTTATACCCAATACGCAGCTATTGGTAAATTGGGATAGGTCTCGCGCCGGGGTAATAGTTTTGTCGTTCAGATAGTGGTGGATGAGGTGGTCAAACAAGCAATAGGTACATGACCTAATGAACGGGGAGACATCTGCGGGATTTAGCAACAGAATGCGACAGGAACAAGTAGTACCGACTTCCATGATCATCAGGTATTTTTAAACCAAAAAACAGTAATTTTTGCACCAAAAAATTGTTTCAAAATATCATCACAAAAAGTCGGGCCGAAAAAATCGGGCCGGGCCGGGCCGACTTTTTTCGAAGTCGGGCCGGGCCGGGCCGGGCCGACCCCCGGACCTCGTCGGGCCGGGCCGAGGTAACCCGGCCCGCTTCCCACCTCTGCTCCCTACTTTTTCGGAAGGGAAATTAGTGTACCTCCCTGCGGTGGAAGGGGGGGGGGAGACCCAAAATCAGAAAAAAGTCACTTTTTGAGGTAGAAAATTTGACCTATTTTTACCCCTTTTTGGAAAACATTGTTCATAAAAAGGGTATTTTGGCGACTTTTGTGAACATTGACCCAGTGTAGTGGCAGGCAGATGGTTGGTTGCAAGGTACCCTTGGGGGGATGGATCCAGATGGTTGCAAGGTACCCCCTACCCAGCCTCCGGAAGGTTGCAAGGTACCCCTGAGGTCCGAAAAAAGGGTGGTTTTTGCATGCATTATACTGCAAATTTGGCCGAAAAATTGGTACTTTTTTGCATTTTGGCCGAAAATTTGCCTAAAGTACCCATTATATGGAGGTTTGCGCGCGGAACGCGCGATTTTTAGGGTTTTGAGATCGAAAAACACCCATTTTTGCCTATAAAAACCATAAATTGATGGTTGCAAGGTACCCACCGGAGTGGTTGCAAGGTACCTATCCTTCCCCCCATCCCCCAAGGGGTGGTTGCAAGCAGTGTAGTTCCTGGTCCGGAGGGGAACAGGCGGTACCCCCTTTTTTCGGAGGGGGAACAGACGTACCCACCTGGGGGGAAGGACCCGGAGGACCCAAATTTGGGGAAAAGTCATTTTTTGAGGTCGAAAATTTGGCTCATTTTTGCCTTTTTTAGGAAAAAATATCAATAAAAAGTGTATTTTGGCGATTTTTGACGACATTGACCTAAAAATCACTCGTTTTATGCCTAAAAATGAATATTTTAGGCCAAAATTTGCCTATTTTAGGTAAAAATTGGGGGAGCAGACGTACCCGGAGGGGGAACAGTGGGGCAGGTGTACCATGGAGGGGGAACAGACGTACCCGAGGGGGACCCCCCTCCCCCCAGGAACTACACTGGTTGCAAGGTACCTATCCCTTAGGGGGAATCCCCCCATCCCCCCAGCCACTACACTGCATTGACCTAAAATCACACATTTTAGGCCTAAAAATGCCCATTTTAGGCATAAAGATGGCCACTTAAGGCAAAAATTGGGGAAATTAGTGTACTAGTGTACCTTGGTCGGGGAAATTAGTGTACCTTAGGGGGCCCCCTCCCCCCAGGAACTACACGGCCCCCAAAAACCCCCAAAAATGGGTTTGAATGGATGTTTTTTCGCTTGTAATCGCATTTATTCATGTCTATTCGTCAGTAAGAGGCGTACTATGTGCTCTGAACGAACAACTAACGTGCATAAATGTACCTGTGCACCACTATCAAGCGTTAATACACTACTACATGGGGGATGTTAATTAGGGGGGGGGCTCTATTAATTCACTGACCCCTTTTTGGGGGGCTGTATTACGGGGGGGGCTCTATTCCGGGGGGCTGTATTTAGGTTTTTACGGTACCGCCTGTTCCCCCTCCCCCTCCGCCGGACCAGAGGTACACTGTGGCATGTTAGGTATCCCCCAATTTTCATTCCGTTACAGAAGGTATCCCCCGGTTTTGCTCCAACAGTGCCAATTTTTTTACCAAAATTGCCAAAATTAGTGTAAAATCAGTGCTTTTTACGTCAAATTACCCAAAATACGCGCGCTACGCGCGCACATACTACGTTTTCACACGATTCCACACATGATAAAAACATAAAAAAAATTTAACCAAAAACCTAACCCCCAAACCCCGCCCGTAGGTACATAACCCCCAGGTCATCGGCTCTGACTGGAACAGTAGGTATCCCCCTCTCCGAACCCGGTACAGTAGGAGTCCCCCTCCAGAGTACCTCCAACGCTGCTCCGTACTTTTGGGCCTAAAATCGGTGATCGTTAGGTCAGTGTTGGAGATGCTCTGGAGGGGGATACCTACTGTACCGGGCTCGGAGAGGGGGATACCTACTGTACCAGAGCCGATGGCCTAGGGGGGTTATGTACCTAGGGGCAGGGTAGTACTTGGGGAGGGTGGGGGGTCCCCCCAAATTCATCTATCTATCGTCAACACATTTTGATTTCATCTATCTGTCGTCAACACTTGGGCTAATCTATCTATCGTCAACAAATTCTGGGAACAGACAATGAACAATCTATCTATCGTCAACAACAATCGAACCCAAAATTGATATTTTTGACTCAAAATGGCTCAAAATCGGTATTTTCACCCCCAAATAGGCTAAGTGCATTTTCATTAATATTTACGCATTATTATCTACTTAGTGCACTATACTATACCTTGATTTTTGGCGACCCCCACCATCTATCTATCGTCAACAAGTTTGGGTCGACCCCCCCAGATTTCGGACTTGGGTCATCTATCTATCGTCAACACATTTCGGGTCCCAATCTATCTATCGTCAACACCCTGGACAAGTACTACAATGCCTAGGGGGTTGGGGGGTCGGGTTTGGGGTAAAAATTTTTAATGTTTTTATTATGTGTGGAAGTATGAAAACGTAGTATTTGCGCGCGTGGCGCGCGAAGTTTGGGTAATGTGAGGCAAAAACCAGTGATGTTCCACTACTTTTGGCCATTTGGGTCAAAAATTGGCACTTTTGGGGGAAAATGGGGGGATACCTACTGTACCGGGGTGAAAATTGGGGTGCCTGCTGTACCATGCCAGGATTAGTTGGGGAATACCTGCTGCAGCCGAGGGGATACCTATTGTACTGAGAGGCTACCTAGTAGGGCCGGGCCGAGGGTAACGCGGCCCGATTCCCACCTCTGCTCCCTGTTACTTTTCGAAGGAAGGGAAATTAGTGTACCTCCCTGCGGTGGAAGGGGGGGGGGGGAGACCCAGGAATCAGAAAAGAGTCACTTTTGAGGTAGAAAATTTGACCTATTTTTACCCCTTTTTGGAAAACATTGTTCATAAAAAGGGTATTTAGACGACTTTTGAACTAACCCCAGGTGTCGTGGCAGGCAGATGGTTGGTTGCAAGCTAGCCTTGGGGGGATGGGTCCAGATGGTTGCTAGGGTGTCCCCCCTTACCCAGCCTCCGGAAGGTTGAGGGTGCCCCTGAGGTCCAAAAAAAAGGATAATTTGCATGCATTATACTGCAAATTTGGCAGAAAAATTGTTATTTTTTTGTTTTGGCCGAAAATTTGCCTAAAGTACCCATTGTGGAGGTTTGCGCGCGGGACGCGCGATTTTTAGGGTTTTGAGATCGAAAAACACCCATTT
>JASAMV010000656.1:0-27109 GCA_030248065.1 Rhynchonema sp. JSB1_4
GCGACCTCTGTTATCAATAAAACGGATTAAACGGATTTACCGGAATCACCCCGGTTCACTCATCTCGTTGGCCGCGCAATGACCATATAAGAATTCATCAAATCAATCCTGATTTTCACGTTCAGCCACTCTTAGCCCTGTGCTATTTCTGATTCTCACAAAACATTTTCAACTGAAAATAATCCCAGCAGATCACCCACGTTGCTGAGGTTTGAAACATTTATGGGCAGCGAAAAACACAGCCCCCAAAAATAAGACCCCCCGAAAAATACAGCCCCCCTAAAACGGGTCAGTGAAAAAATACAGCCCCCTTGTATTTTAGATTTTACGGTAGCCATACCGGGCCAGCCCGGCCTCGGTCCCCCAAATCTCCGGCCCGGCCCGGTTGACCAAGTGCAAAATCGCGGCCCGGCCCGTTTCCGATCTTGGCCCATGCCCGTGTAAAGGCAGTCTTAACGGGAGGTTGTCACTCAGCCCCAGTGTTGGAGGTGGGGGGTTTGGGGGTGGGGGGGGGTAGCCCCCCCCCGTGCATGTAGGTATCCCCCCTCGCCTGGTACAGTAGGTATCCCCCCCGATGTTTGGCATGGTACAGTAGGTATCCCCCGATTTTCACCCCGGTACAGTCAGTATCCCCCGATTTTGCCTCAAAAGTGCCAATTTTTTGACCGAAATGGCCAAAATTAGTGTAAAATCAGTGGTTTTTACCTCAAATTACCCCAAATTCGCGCGCTGCGCGCGCAAATACTACGTTTTCACACGATTCCACACATAATAAACACATAAAAAATTTTCACCCCAAAACCTAACCCCCCCCACCCCCCCCCCCCCCTGGGTACATAACCCCCCCCCCAGGCCATCGGCTCGGGTCCAGTAGGTATCCCCCCCGCTCCGAGCGCGGTACAGTAGGTATCCCCCGCTCCAGAGTCCCTCCAACACTGCTCAGCCCCCGAATACCGTAACCCACCGTAATTTTGATCTGCAAGGATCGTGTCGAGACCATTTTGTTTTTTATCTATGTTTTGCGTGTTAGCGCCAACACCAACCAACATTTCGAAGTTTTGGTGATCGACACGCATGATGACAATTTCCAGCTTGCTGCCGCTAATACACGTGTCGATATGCAGCGATCAGCATGGGTCTCGCAACGATCTCGCTTGCGGTGGGTTACGGTATTCGGGGGCTGAGTGACAACCTCCTGTAGACTGCCTTTACCTCCAGTTTCCAGTTTTTTGTTTTCGAAACTTGAATTAATTAACGACTTTGTGTGCATTCTTTCTCGTTTTCCGTTTTCGATAAATTAAAAAAACGAGTTGATTAACGTATACTTGCGGGCCGAAAAAACCGTTTTTTTCCGAAAAAAACCGAAAAAAAAAACCGTTTTTTCCCGAGGCCCGGAAAAATACGTTTTTATTTTTCCGGAAATTTTTCCAAGTGGTAAAAATTTCCGAGATATTTTCCAAGGTTGCGATAGGATGTTGTCAAAACCAATGTAAATCGGCACTAAACAGTTCAAAATGAGCACTTTTTATTCTCCAAGTGCATTCTTAGCCTGTTGCAGGCCATTTCCCGACGAACTTTTCTCCAAAATAGGCGTTTTTGCACCATGGGTATCCTTAAGTACTGGAAAAATATTTGGAAAAAAACGGTTTTTTTCCAAAAATATTTTTTGCGGAAAAATACGCAAGTGGGACGGATTAACGACTTTGTTGCGATTTTCATTGAAATTCGATTATGTCGGACCTTTTCGGGCCGGCCATCCCTGCCCGGCCCGGCCCGACCTTTCGGGCCGGAAACCTCGGCCCGGCCCGATTCCCGCCTCTGGTTTGCATTCCATTTTTAGCTGTTCACTGCTTGCTGTTTATGCCTGATTCGCTGTATGCGCTGCTGAAAGTTGCCGAATCTGCGACCTGCGACGAGATCAAGTTTGCCTACCGCACGTTTCTGCTGGAAAATCATCCGGACAAAAGCACGGACGAATCAGTTGAAAGCGAGAGCAGCCACACGAGCAAGACGGAGATTGCGGTTCCGAATTGCAGTGTTCATCGACAACGTCAAGAAGCCGCTGACAAACGGGAACGTAGTATTCAACTAGCGCAGAAGGCTTGGTCAATTTTAAGGTATAACGAACCGTGTTTATTTTTTCAAAAATGGCCAGTGGCGAAAATCGCCATTTGACCTAAATTCGAAGTGGCGATCTCAGAATTCATGGGGTCGAAAATGCCGAAAAAAGGCCAATTTTTCGGCGAAAAAGTACCCAATTTTGGCCCAATTTTGCAGTAAAATTGCATTGCAAAAATGGCCTTTTGGGGGCCATGGAAGTATCTTGGGGGTATCTCGACTGCAGTGTTCGAACGGTATTCATTTTTAATCCCTGCATCGGGATCGGGATTTTGATCAAAAAAGTGTCGGGATCGGGATTTTGATCAAAAAAGTATCGGGATCAGGATTAACCAGATGTCCACAAGCAATAGTTTTTATCGTTTTATGCATAAGATGCAAGTTAATGTCACAGACAACCAATGGTGTGGCTGGGGGGGGGGGGTCCCCCCAAGGTACAGTAGGTAGGTTGCCGCCCCTCGCCTGGTACAGTAGGTAGGTTGCCGCCCCTCCACTGGTACAGTAGGTAGGTTGCCGCCCCAAACTTTTCACCCAAAACATTCATTTTTGGCTTAAAATTGCATAAAATTAGCATATTAGTCTGCAAATAGGCGAAAAATCGCGCGCTGCGCGCGAAATTAGTGTTTTAGGCCACATTTTCTTCAGTATTTAGACATAAAAAATTTCGGTTTCCAGATGACCCCCCAAGTTGTACGCCACCCCCCCCCTAGCTCGGCTGGTTCTGGTTGTAGGGTGGTGCCCCGCATGTTGGGTGGTACTGTAGGTTGCCGCCCCGCCTGGGTAGCTACACCACTGCAGACAACCATGTAACATGGTGATCAGACATGAATACACACGGAACCAGTCATTACACCCGCATGAAAATCGAGACTAGCTACTGACGGATCAGTTCAGAGATACTAATTCTGGTCGATCAATGGCAAACTTTGACAAAAAGACAAGCATTTCACCATTTTCTGGTTTCAAGCAGTATTTCTTGTCATCAAACAAATCAGCTGCACTGGAAAATAGCGGTTCAGAAGGCACGCTCGCAGGCGGAGCGCTTAGGCTGGACGTGCCAGTTGCGGAAACTTGTCTCATTTGTTGCCCACCATGACAACATTTCCTCGAAACTGAGTCCCTTCGTTCGATGCAACTTTGTGTAACGGTTCAGTTCTAGCTCGACTTGTTCGCGATTGGTGGTGCTTGTGGTTTCATCCCGCTCGGAATCAGCCGTCGAGTGCAGCATTTCCCAGCTCTTAACAACAGCTTGGCGAATTATGATTGCATAGCTTTTTACCTTCTGTTCTCAAAACTTAATCCCGATTCCTAACCTTTTTTGGTCGGGATCGGGATTGACTTTTTCAAAATGACGGGATCGGTATTAGAAAAAGGGCCCGGGGTCAGGATCGTTCGAACACTGATCTCGAGTAAATCCGGAACCTTTTCCCCCTACGGTATCATTGTCGATTGGCCTGCCACCACACTGACGTGGCAACTGGTGTGGTTGGTGAGTTACCGCCTCGAATCCCCTCTCTCTGGTGGGTATCTATCGAAAACACCTTCACAGTTCGCAGTCAAAACGCATTTTTACAGTGATCCCGCGCGGCGTTCATCTTACGACCGCTTTCTTCGCGAACAACGACTTCGACTTTCCGTTGGCGTCGAAAGCGATCGCGTATCGTTGACGGTCATACAACAGTCGAACTATTGTTGGGACTGCAGGTTGGCTTGTCCTTGATGTACACAACGGATGTTAATGTATACAACGGTGGAGGTGCAGAGCAGAATACAGTCAAACCTCTACATAGTGAGTGAGTGAAGAGAATGGGGATTGCACACGGCCATTGAATAAGTGTTTGATTCGCCGTACAGACTGGAGCATATCCGCTTTCGAGCGTTACCTCAATTTGTGGCCTGATCTTTCGTTCACTGTATACTGTCAGATGAAAAACGTTTTCTTTCACGAAAAAAACCGGGCCCATCTGGAACATGAAAAAACGAAAAAACCTCTGCTCCCGGGAAACATCGTTCTTTTTTAACGAAATTTTCCAATTTTTGAAAGGTTGAGAGAAAAATTTCTCCAGAACAACTTTGGCCTGTGAACCCACGTTGCTGCGGGTCTGAAACATTTTGGTGACTGCATGTTTTGTGTGCAATCGCGCAACGCAACGTCACTGCCCCGTCACTCCTTCCCTCTGCGATTCAGGAAAAAAACTGGCCAATTCTTATTGAGTCATTGTGCGACCAATACCATATGCGATCACACTAATTTATTATATATCCTTAATCCCCATCTTATCGCAACCGATTGTTGGCAGATGCGGCGGCACGTACGAGCTTGAGCCGAACGACATCGACCTCTCCATCCACGTCATCCATCTGTCGTGCGACATGTGTTCGTGCGTGTTGTGCGTTGACATTGACAACAACAACACCAATTGATTCGAGAATACGAGGCACATAATCAGAATACGCAGTGACCACTGACATGAAAATGGCGTCATTGTTGGGCACGCCGACATCGCAGAAATGTGTGCCCTCGATGGACATGAACAAAGTCAAGGTGCTCGTTGTGGGCGAGGCCGGAGTGGGAAAGACGGCGTTCGTTCATGTTGGTTTGCATACCAGATATTGTTGCGGCTTGTTTCGAAAGATCAAATATTGATGTGTTTTTTTTAACTCTTGCTGCTGTTATTTGGAGTTTAGTTGAACTTGGTCGCACCTAACATTTCGGCCTTTATGCAGTTTTGGTGAAGAGCCACAAGTTTGACAGCCGTTTTGAACTGCGCACATAGCTGTGTTGCCAACAACATTCACAGTACCCACCTTCTGAGCTCGATGGGTTTCTCAATTCGTCCCCGTCTCTCTTTGTATCATTAGTCATGTCATGTGCTTTCTGCAGGCAGCACTAGGCAGTCCGGTCAAACGCAGTCCCTGGAGCCGTTGGTGCATCGGTTGAAGTGCTGGTGCACAGCTATCGTGCTGGAACGCCTGACGAAACGGCGTATTTTTGTCGAATTATGGGACATTGGTTGGTTGTTTTCTTTTAATTATTGATTTGCAGGGACAAAACTTTCAGCTTGCACCAACAATTTTTGGCTTGCATTAAAAATGAAAAGTGAATTACTATTTTTGAAGGCTGAGTAGATATTTATTGCGTCCATCTTTGGGCTTGCTTGTCGGCAATGTGGACGAAATTTAATTTGATTCGCTGGTCAGAAATTAGTACTCGAACACTTTATCACCAAGTACAAAGTTTAAGCAAAAATTTGTCTGCAAGCCGCAAGAAAGTCGACAATTATAATTCCAACTTTATTGTCCTTTTTTTTGCACCAGGTGGTTCGCGGTCGCATCGCAACGCACGTCGCGTGTTCTATCAACAAGTGAACGGTTTGATCCTCGTGCACGACATGACGAACAAGAAATCGGAGGAGAATCTTCGAAATTGGCTCGCCGAAATCTTCCACACCGCCGCTGCACCCGCGCAACTCAGTTACAGGACTGCATAGGAATAATGACAATGCGTTGGTCAGGCTTTGCTGCTATCTCTGGGTGGTTTGGACTGGTTCATTTAGCAGATGCTCCACGCAAGCAGATGACCAGTGAAACAATTGATCGCCGTTATTGAACGCGCAACTAACTGTGATGAATTAAACGAACGAACTTTTTCAGTGTGAAAACGCAAAGACCAAAATTAAAGTGGACCTCACTGTCACAACGACAACGCGCGCATGCGTTCTCGTTTTCTCAACTGGCCTGAACGCCCGCGTATTTGTCGTTCTCAGTCAGTCGATTCAGACAGTCTCCTCAAAGTCAGAAAAGAAACGGCTAATTATTTCAGTCGTTTGCCGCAGTCTGTATTCGACGGCGAACAACTGATTGGCGAACGTGACATTCCGATGCTATTTGTTGGTGCCAAATTGGATCAATTGGGTGCTAATGTGGGCACACCACCGGCCACACCCACACCGCCATCGTCGGTTAGTTCGGTGGGTGGGGGGATGGGGTATGGTTGGTTTGTTGCCAACATTC
Organism: Rhynchonema sp. JSB1_4; assembly: GCA_030248065.1. Taxonomy (NCBI): domain Eukaryota; kingdom Metazoa; phylum Nematoda; class Chromadorea; order Monhysterida; family Xyalidae; genus Rhynchonema; species Rhynchonema sp. JSB1_4. The sequence continues at coordinate 6,133 of JASAMV010000656.1, forward strand.
GGTAGTCGTGGTCGCGTTATTGTCTGAAGATGTCCGACAGATCTTCTGCGCATTTGATCTGGTTTATCCACAGATCGGTCGGGCTCACGGATATGGGTCAACTTTTGCAACAGAACAGACCGTGTCAGGCTCGGTGCAGCATCGAGGGCACACGTTTTGTATGTTTGGGTCGGTGCGATTGCGATATGAGTTCAGCATGCGACAGCGACCACTGCGTAATTGCGCCAGGGTGCATCTTGTACGCCTGTCCAGCGACTCCTCGTCTGGGTTAATGTCGGGTGGTTTGGTGCCCAGGACCCGATTGACGCTGAATGCCGGTGCTGGGGGTTGCCCGATGACGTGACGGCGGCCGGCTTTTTGTCCACTTCGAGCGCGAAGCCTTCCCAATCAGCCTTTGCGTAGTTGGTGAAAGTGCGGCGTACGGACGGGATTGTCGTGGAGACCGTGGGGATTGAGATGAGGATGGGTACGTGGTCTGAGCTCAGCGCAATCTTCGTGCTCCAGTCACAACATGGGAGCAGCGAGTCAGTAGCGAATGTAGCGTCAGGTGATGTTGGGTCGCCTGTTGTGGGTACGCGTGTAGGGGAGTGGTCGTTGAGGGCACCGAAGTTCGATGAGTCGATCTCGGAGCTCAGTTTAGCTCCACGCCCGTCGCTGATCGAGCTGCCCCACATGTCGTCGTGCGCATTGATGTCGCCTGCGATGATGGTGTCTTCAAGGGACAGAAGGTGCGCGAGGGAGATGTCACTGTTGTTGCTGCACGACGATACCGGCGGGATATAGATGTTGACTATTGTGATGTCGGTGTTGTCCATATGGATGGTAATCGCTTGTTGTCCGGTGTCAGCAGATTTGGGCTGGGGCAGCTGTTTTGTGGAGAAGCGTATGGACTCGTGCACACACACCGCAAGTCCGCCACCGTGTGTGTTACGGTCGTTTCTAATGACTGTGAAGTTGGGGATTACTGGGGTTTTTGAGTCGCGGCCGAGTTTGGTTTCTTGAAGTGCCGCGACTTTGATGTTGTTGTTGTGCAAGAAGTTCGTCAGTTCGACCGACTTGTTTGATATCCCATTGATGTTGAGCTGTAGGATCTTAATTTCGCCCGGTGGGTCGGCGCACATGGTTTGATTGGATAGCGGCGTTGGTGTAGGCTTCGTGATGCAAGACGGACATCGATACTGGCTGTTGTAGTAGTTGATGTCGGTCAGTTTGGCACAGTTACGGGCCCGTGAAGCATGTACCCATTTGACGCAGGTGTTGCACAGGACTGAGGCGGTGTTGTTGCGAACTGCGCTATTGCACACTGCGCACGGATACTTGGTGGACGGTCCGGGGTTGAGGTGGATGTCGTTGAATATTGTCAGGAGCCTTGGGTAGTAGTCGGCATAGTTGTTGCAGTAGAGGTCGAGTAAGGTGTCGACAGGGTACTCGACGCGGGAATGAGTCGTCGACTTAGTCGTTCCCGATTCCGAAAACCCGGTGACTTGCGCGGTCGGCATCTCCAGTCTGTACGACGGACGTGGACGTCCGGACGTTGGAGATTGTTCGCCGAATTTGGTGTGCACGGTAGCACACGCAGGTTGACCTCCTGGATATGTTTTCGCTGTGATGTGCATGAAACGTGCATGTCAGTCGGTATTGGAACGCCAGGCAGAACGGACGCTGGCCAGGTTTTCTTTTCGTATTTTCCAACCAACAATCATGGCGACCTGTATGATCGAACGCCTAAATATTTCTGCCAACGGAGAGGCGCCAAACCACAACAACAAGCACCCAGATAATCATTATTGCTTGCTGACCCACTGCTTGACCATCGCAAAGTACCCATCATGCGACACTCATTTTGCAGATGACCGGCGGCAAGTCCTCGTCCACGCCACCCTTACGTCTGCACAGTCAGTCATGCCGATTGGCACAGGAATGCGGGGCAGACGAATTGTGGCTGGATTGTCGACAGCCGATCAGTCCCGGGTCGACCAATGGCGTCAAGCTGACACGATTCTTTGATCGAGTGATCGAGAAACAGGAACAGAAGAAGAATGTCAGTAGTCCGGCGATGGGCAATTTGTTGGACAGACGCCGAAAGCTCGCCTTCCCTTGATTTATCAGGGTGCAATCCATTCGATTTATTTATTTATCGTTGTTTCTTGTTTGTTGAGTTTGTTCCTTCTTTCTTTGATTGTTGTTACTGTATCCTCGGTTGTTTGGGTATTATTGGCCAACGAGTTCAGGGGGTGCTTTTCATTGTCATATAATCGTGACGATATTTCGCGAATGCTGAAATAATATATCACAGATTATTCGAGTTCAATAATAATTCACAGATTGTGAAACGTAAATAGATAATATGTGCAAACAAAATAAACCGTCACTTATTCGATTTTGCCAACTTGTTTTATCGACGAGAACGGTTCATATCCAGTCATCGGTTTATTTCGGAGCTGATAGTTGCTCTTATTTTATGATGGTGAGTGGAGATCAAACCGCAGAACATACAACAATTTACACGTTGAATGGTCCCGTTTTTTGTGTACCGCAAAATTGCAGGCAAAATGCGCAGTCGTTATGTCAGACTCGGACAGTGATTCAAGTTCTGCTGAGCATCGACCGCCCCCACCCCTGCGTTCGATCGAGTCCAATACATCTGTTCGTGTGTGCTTCATCAATTGTTGCAACTGTTTGGTGGACGTGTTTTGGTTGGATTACCAGGTTGCGTTCGAGTTTCTTTTTTGTGAATGAATTCGTTTTGTATCGCTCAGTGTGTTTCTGGCCCGTAGGGGAGATAGCAGACCCGTCGCCCTGTTTTCTTCGGAGCAGAGACCCAAGTTCAGAAAAAAGTCACTTTGAGGTAAAAATTTTGACCTATTTTTGTCCCTTTTTGTAAAAAAAAATCCGTGTGAAACGGGCATTTTAGCGATTTTTTACAACATTGACCTAATAATCACCGATTTTTGGCCTAAAATGCCTATTTTAAGCCTAAATTGCTTATTTTACGCAACAATTGTGGAGATAGTGTATCTGAAGGTGAGATAGCGTTCCCGAGGGGGAACCTCCCCCCAGGAGCTAAACTGACATCGCTGTTAGATGAATTTTTTTCAATTTCTTGTGTTTTTCAGGGCGAGAAAGTGCGCTACACAACGCTCAGTCCGTTCACGGTGTTCGATCGACGTGCGTATTTCGTGAACACTTTCGTCACGCATCCCTGGGTGAGTAGATAATTTCGTGAATTTTCGCGTAGATTTCTCGTCAACGCTTTTCGCCCTTTCTCGCAGGTTGCATTCAGTAATTCCTCCGCCGAGCAGCTGTGTTTTCTACCCGACCGTGATCGCGTGTATTTCCCACAACAACCAGCCAATCCAGCCCAACGTCACGTTGTGGTCATCACCAGACAAGGTCGGTTTTTGGGTGTTTTTTGATCACTTGGTCAGGAGTTTTCTGAAAACGTGGGCAATTTCCTATTTTCTCGCAAACTTTTCCCGCTTTTTTTTAGTCCCCACCCTTCGCGATCAGGCAGCTCGATTCGTCGCATCACGTCTGTCCGCCACAAACGTCGGTCAAGTACAAGCCCAGCTGCCCCATTTGCCTGCCGCTCTGGCTGGCGAAGTACAGGTGCGGTCTATTGACATTTGACATTGAAACATCAGTGACTGCTTGATATTTAATCTGATGATTTGCACTCACGGTGGCTGACACATTGGAAAGTCGTCAATGGAAAGTAAATTCACGCAGAATCTATTGTGCGATATTCGATCCTATCGTGAACAATGGCGAAACGTCGACACGAGCGCCAATCAATTGGTGCCACAACAGCAGCAGAACAATCATCAGTGAAAAAGAAGAAGAAGAAACACGCTCAAAGTTGGTCTGACCTTACGATTATTTGGTTTGTCCGTCGTCGGGTGGAAAATGGGCTTGTGATTTTCATTACTGTTCTTAATCGCGAGTATTCGCTTCCAGATTCTGTGCCGCAAGCCGGGCTCGACACCCAAATTGCTTCGTATCTGTCGGATCGCAATTTCACCAAATTATTCACCGATTGCTATGTGCCTCTGGTTCAGTCGCAGACCATAACCGGCGACCAAACCAATCAAATTATCGACCATTTCAACGCTTGTTCGCTAAATGCGCAATTCTCATTCATTCGGTCCCTGACTGATCAAGTGAACGGCCGGACGCAGACCGCGAGTTTGGATGCGAATGTTGCGCGATTGTTGTCCACGTGCTGTCAGCTGGTGGATTACGGTAGATGGCCGGTGGAGGAACGGGACAGGTGAGTGGCAGGATTCACAGAAAAAAGGTAGTCGATTTTTTAGGTCAAAAACCAGCTGAATAGGATAAAAGTTCTGGAATGCGGCGAAACGGTAAAATACGTTCTCTTCCTTTTTCAGCGTCCTTCAATCGTCATTATCAGCGTTGGAAGTCTCGTGCAAACATTCCAGTGATGAAACCAGATGGCTGATTGAATTAATTGTTGATGTTTTACAACATGAATTATACTACAGCGACGAATGTAAAACAACGGAATTCACTGAGATTTGCGACCGATTCAATGGAAACTCGCCCATCATCCAGCTATTGCTCAAATGTCGACTACATACTGATTCTGTCATTAAATTATTGTCCCATTTCACAACAACCGCACCGGATGCAGACGTTTCGCGTCAGCTGGTTGACAAATTATTAACCGAAGAATGCGAAACATCACCAAGCGTGCTATATGATCAACACGCATTGCTGAGCGCAGTGTTGACTCAATCTCAACTCACGTCACTGGTTCAACGCATCTTTTCCGAAAATAACAATTCATGTTCGTTGTTTCCACCGGATCTGTTCAGGCAGTTGTCACCAGAATTCCGACTCTCACTATTCACCGCTGTGCGGCAGTATGTCGGCTTATCATCTGGCCAAAAGGACAAAACATCGAAATGGGATAAAGACAAGAGACAGTTTGTGATTTCCTTTCTGAACGCTGTGAGCGATATTCCATCGAACTATCTGCCCACAGCCGAACTTCGTGTCGATGTTCTGCCATTAGTAATTCAGCTGTATGGCCATCACACAATGCAAGTCGATTCCACTGTGCAAATCGTTTCGAGAGCCTATCGTGCAAGTCGCGAGCATATCACTGGATTGTTCGCAACCTCCGGCCTGAGCCTGTGCGATTATGTCAAATCAGCCCTGTTGAATCAAGATCTGAGCCCCGAAACGCGATGTGGACTTGCGAAATCAGGCATCCTGCGTGATGTTTCACCACAAGATGTGCAATCGTGGCTGACTGATCCGGCATTGTCGACAGATGTTTCACTTTGCGTGTTGAACGAGATGTTGAACATTTGGTGCTCAACAAATGAATCAGGTCAGAATCAGGCTCTGTATTTCTCGAATTTCTTTACTAAAAACTTTAAAAAAATTTCTTATTTCTTGAGTTTGCCATCTTCAGAACCGTCCAAACCATCGAAATTGCGCAAGTTGTTGCAATCAACGTTGACTTCATTGTCGGACACTGAAACGCCTGATCCTTCAAGCGAACTGAGTCCACCTCGGCTGTTCTACGCGTGCCTCACGCGCATCATGAAAACGGGTTATTAATTTCGTGCAAATTGCTGTTTTAGTGATTTCATAGTTCAGACTTACAGTATTTCTGTGTTGTTTGTTGCAGATTGTCAAAAAGTGCGAAAGATTGTCGACCATCAGCTAGAAACTGACGCAGCGCAACTGATTCTGACTCGGCCGAACAACAACGCGCAGCAATTGCCGCCAGAAATGCTGGAATATTTGGTGCACACCGCCATTGATTGTCAAGACACCGAACGTTTGCTGCAAATCATGCAATTGGTTGACTCTCACCCCAGATTGCTGACACGTTTGCTCAAAAACCATGAATTGGACGCAAAGGTGACACTGTTCAACGAAGTTCACATCCCTTTGAATTTGAACTCGAAGTAGGCATTTGTCTGAAGTTTTTTTTGCAATTTTGCAGCAACTGACTAAATTTCCTTTCGATCTTGGACTGCGTCTGCCAGCCAACTATTGGGCGGTGTTTCTCGGTCCGCTGAAATCTCATCAGACTGAAATTCTGCAAGTCATCACAAAATGGCTGAATCTGGTTGTCTTGAAAGGTTTGTGCTTATGTGTATTATACAATATGTGCCTTTCTTCCTTTTCCACAGTGTAAAAAACGTCACTTCATTTGATACTAGATTTCGACGCTTCCACTCCTAGCAGCCTGATTCGTATTCTCGAACATCTCACGTCAATCGTTGTGTTTGCGGCTCGTTCGCACAATGACGACAACAACAATTGTGTGAATACGAGGGCATTGTGCACACTGTGTTTGACTGTATTGGGCACCGTTGGGTTGGTTATTTATGTTGTTGAAAACATTTCACTCTACGATATTGGAGCGTTGATTTTCTGCCGAGCGATTGTATTGATCTGAAAATGTTTCCTGTGCAACGCTTATCCGATGATGGAATTCAGGGGTTTGATATCCGCAGACCCCTCAGGAAATAAAGAAACAAAATGAGGAAGAGATTGCAATCCAGCTCTGCACAATCACAAATGTCACGCATATGGTCTCGAGTATAGTCAGAATCTAAGAATGCGTTATTCAAAAATTTGGTTTTAAGCTTTTTACGTCGGAGATAAAATTTTATATTGAAACACTTTCGTATAGTCGATCAGTGTACATCAACGTACAATTTAGTAATTCAACAGCGTTCCATTTTCAGCTGGTCATCGTTGGCCAATCGCACCAATCATCATTCCGTATTCGAATCCAGTCACAAACTTTTGAATGCGATTGTTGTGCACTTTGACACTTTGGTGATCATCGGGCGCAATGTTGCCTCGTTGGTTGGCGTTATCAGACGGATGCTGATTACATTGATACAATGGTGCACGGCGGATAGAGCGGTGCAGGGTTGGTGATTTATTGGATTTTGTGCATTTTGGCGAAAACTGCTGCCAAGCCTTTGAGTTTCAGGCAAACTGCCGCTCGAAACAGTGCACTGTTGTCGGCTCATGTCACGCCTGTGCACGCGATTGGGCCAGTACAAACAGGATATGGCTAAGGTTGGAGTTCAGTAAGGTTTTGGAACAATATTTTATGTAAAATTGCACCATTCGCCTAAAATTCTGGCGAATTGTTTAGTCGTTTGAGCATTAGGGCTGAGTTGAAGATGAGCGTTAACACATGGATACGTGTTTAGTGCTCAACAGTATCAGCTAGAATTTCGTTATTTTATAATCACAGGTCGCCATCTACATCATCGATGACTTTGTCGTGTCCGTTCACAGCCTAGGCGGCATCTCGCTTGGTGCCCGAACTGCACTAGTGCCCGGTCTTTATGAACTATTAGCAATAAGTGACCGGCCATCAATTTTGATGCTGAGCACAAATATGAACAAGGCGCATCGCGTTGTGTTTAAGGCGATTTATGAGGATTTTGTCAGAATTTATAAGGTCCAACCGGTCAGTGTGTGATTTGGCTTTTGGTGTTATTGTTATGTTGTGTTATTGTCCTTAGGCTTGTTACAATGAAAATTGTGCTTGCCACAAATTTGGTCAGGAATTTTATTCATGTTACCCACAACGAAGAAAATGATAGAGCATTTTTATGTGAAGATAAAATAGTAATGTGAGCAGCACCGTAGGCAAGCGAATAATCATCATGGGAATATGCATGTGTATGCAAGAGAATGACAAAATCATATATTGGCGCTCAACAAACCTCAACATTGGCCGCGGATCGTAAAAATATAAATTGGCAACCGTAAACTTGACTGTGAAAAGCTCGAATCTGCTAACCTCATAAATTCTGGCACAATTTTTGGTAGCAGAATAAAAATGATCACAGATAAATCGGGTCATCATAGGAGGCGAGCTCGATTTTCAAACATCCCGCCATTGGGTCGTCGTTTTGGTTCTGAAATTGATATGGTTTTGTGATTAAAGATTGATTCAAAAAAACAAGTTTTGCTTCAGAACAAAGACAAACCTGTCCTTTCAATGGGCATTCAATTGATCTATTTTCGTTGTCAATTGGGGCTGGTTGCGACACGCGACCCAGGAATGAATCTCGGCCGTAGTTCGAGTCCCACAGCTGTGATGTTTCAATAACAGCATGTTATTTTTGTTCGAATGTTTAGTACCACATAAACAGACCTCTATTTCAATCGGTAGCTCCATCTTTCGACGATAGAAAATGTACTCGAGGTCGAATTTCGGACTGCTGCTGCCCGAAACGTAGTCGGTCTGCACTTTGTGGCCTTCGCATTTCACGATGCAGTACGGGTCGGTGGCTGAAGTGAACGGGTTTGTTGACGGGCATGATAACAACGTTGACACATCGATGTGAATTGTGCAGCGTATTTTTTGGCTGACCGTTTCGATCTTTCGCAGACGGGCGGTGCACCAGGACATCGTCAGTGCGAATGCACCGCATGTCCACATCAACGCCTCTTTCGATCATACTTCACCAATGACACTTCATTTTCTTACTAACCCCTGTTCCCCTTCCTGTCCTCCAAGAGTACCCCTTCGTCCAATTTCAGCCGAGTCACACAACATATCGGGCGCGTGCAACATGAACACAGGCCATCTTTCGGTTTGTGCTCTTTCAGCTCTCTGCAAAGTAATAATGTGTATGAAAAATTAACAAATTTAAAATCATGTGGTGAGTGAAACATCAGCCAGCTAACCTGACATCAATTTGCTCCGACGAGTGCACCCTGAGCATGAAGTCGCCTTGAAATCCAGGGTCGAATGTCGTGGGCACGATGACGTAGCGACCCTTTCGCAGATTCTTGCCCTTCACAAACACAGAACGGGTGGGACTGTACTGGGATGTGGCGATAGGGTGCATGATCTAGAAAGGGCAATAGTTGAGTTGCTCAAGGTTTGACAGGTCAGGAATGACGTTACAGCAAACAGCAGCAAATGGGCCATGTTTGTTATCATGCCCATCGGTGGCCAGCATACTTGATTAGGTGGTATGATTTATTTACCTGATGCACCCTGTATTTGCGGTTTTCCTCCACTTTCATTACGTGCATGCCGATTGTTAGATAGCTGAAAGCGCAACAAAATTAGTACAGTCTTCACAAATTGAAGAACATTTATTTGAAACGGAAATGTACCTGGCTCGTTTATCACCATCCGTCCCACTTTTGCCATCGGATTTCTTTTCCGGTTTGGCGTTGTCGTTAAAATCTTTCTGCGTGAGTGACATATTCACTTGCACCCCATCTTCAGGCACTTCGAATAGGTACTGTAAACATGTGATGGGTTACTTTAGTATAGTCCAGCAACAGCTAACGCAGAATTTATGGCAGCGACGCTGCCTGATTGGTAAAGCGGAAAATCCAGTGATAAGCTTGCCCGGTTTTAGACCGGAAGTTCGCAGACATTTTTTTCTTTTTCTTTTCTTTCTTTTTCTTCTCCTTCAGACTCGGCTTATTCAACGCTTCGGTGCCTTCAATTTAAAAGTTTTTTTTAATTTTTGGCTGGCAGCCACTTCATATGATTGCCTTCTTTTGTGTCGTTATGCAGAAAAATTCATGTTTTGGCCACTTCTTTTTCTCTTTCTTTCTCTCGCGGTTTTTTGCTGGCTACCGTAACCCCAGTAGAACCATTCCAATTTTCATGTCTGAAGCGAGCGCGCACGTTTTCCGCTTTACGGATCAGGCAGTTTGACTGCCATAAATTCTGCGTTAGTTGTTGTCGGACTATAGCTGGTTACTGTGTAGAGCTTGTTGTGTCATCTCCAATGAACATCGTATATTTATCACTGGTGACTGGCACGATATGAACATCGACTTCCTTTTCCCATATCTCTACCGTAATTTCATTACAGTAATTCTAATACCGTAACCTGTGGATTGCATAAGAACGTGCCCTGATTATTCAGGCAACCGCCGGCACGATCCTGAAGTCCACCCGGTTTGGCCGATCGTTTCCAGTTGCCGAAGAATTTCGATTCGTAAAATCGCCGCGCTTGAAAGAACCCGGTGGTGTTCACATGACATACGCTGACCATCGTGAAATAATGGCAGAAATCGTCCCAGGTCATCCTGAAACATCAGCGGTGTTGCCTTGACAAATCAGGGTCTTCCTTGTTCAGACTTGCCAGAAATCTCCATCCTCCTCCACCGTAATGCCGAGGTCCTTCTTCTGCGAGTCGGTCACTTTGGTCCATTCTGGTGAACTGAAACGTTTCGGCAAAGTACACACGAAAATGTTAATAAAATGTTAATTTCCAATAATATTTTTGAGAAAAAATATATCAGAGAAACGGAACGGACCCATCCGACCAAGCGCCATTCCATTCCTTCTCGCCCCACGGATTGTGCAGTCGAACCATTCGGATCTTTTCTACAAAAAAAACATGATAAATTCAACATAATGTACATTTCAAAAAAGTTTTCAACCTGAGCTAACCATATTGATCAAACATTTCGAACAGGCTCCTCTGCTTATTATCGAGCTCAATTTGGTGCACGTTGCTGACGGCGTACGCGTGACCACGAAGCAGGCCGCAGTCGAGGGGCGCCTCGATTTCCTCTATTTTGTTTGCCTGAAAATTAGAATTCTATTTTGAATTTTTGATGAAAAAAGCAATAAAAACGCCAACCTTGATAGCGGCAACAATCAACGCTTTGTTGTTCCAGTGTTCCTTGATGTCATAGAATAAATTGACCCGTTCATGTGCATCCCGGCTGTACTCGGACTTGCCCGATAGGTCGATGTTCTCTGGTACACCACCTGTGAAACATCAGCCGTTCATCACAGGTGTGGATTGATTTCTGCACTTTACAGAAACCACAGACACATACATACATACCTGACACCTCGACCATGGCGTTGGACAGCTGGCCACCACTTAGTGCTTCGTAAGATCCATACATTCTGAAACGTCAGGGATTTGACATGGTTTGCCTTATACAGTTCACATAATCTACTATTCTATCTGTTATCATGCCCATTGGTGGTCAAGCGACAAGCAATCAAAGCGCCACACTATGTACAGACCGACATCATGGTCACGTGATGACTCAAACATTTGAATTGACGAGCGGGAAAGGCATGAAGCAGAAAGGTACATACCTACAATTGTGTTCAAATGTGGATGGACCAACTTTGCAAACGCCTTCTCCAACAAGGCGCTCCAGAATTCGTTATTCGTCTTCGATCGGGCATAAATCAACTGTCCATTTCTGGTCGGCAGAAAATCGTCGATGACAATGTCGAGCCATTGGCCGTAACGCCACAATTGGAAATGGAATATGCCCGAGTCAAACTTGTCCTTCGACCATTCTTGTGAACGACGATCCGGGATTACCTGTGCGCGCATCACAGGATTCGCATTTTCTCTTTTCTTACCAATGAGTCGAGGAAATTTTTTCCGAATGTGCATTGAAGTTCACAAAGAAAAAGTGATGCGCACACTGTTGAAATGCAACATTCAGTGTGATGTGGGCGTGATAACAAGGCTCACAGGAAAATGGTCCGCAATCGAGGCCTCCTGTCACCAGGTTCTCGTATAATCTACTCAGTTAGCCGATTCTAATCCTCCAAAGAGTGAATACTCATCAGGCGAGACCGAAAATACCCAATGGTCCCGTGATCCTTGTCCGGGTCGCAAACGCAAGAACACAACAACACAACACCCCCCAAACGGACTTTATCCAACAACTTCTTGTTGTGTGTCAGCGCCGAGCACGCAGCCACAAACCAACAATTGCCCAGATCACCTTGTGTGATGTCGTTCACATCCGCACCATCGATGAACAAATGCGGGTCGGTGACTAGATCCTGAAGAGCGCCAGCGCCGCTGTGGTTTGTAAATGGCGAAATTGGGTGTGGGAATGGGCACGGTAGCAAAAATAATTTATGTGGCCATGGTGTAGTCAGTAATGGGCATGATAACAAGCGTTGCCATCATTATGTGAATAATCATGATAATAAGAGGCTCAAAATTTATTGAAACATCACTAACACAAGGCCGTTTCCACACAATGTCGTGTTTGGTCGAATTGTCAAAGAACAACGACGCCGTGTCCGGTGTGAACTCGGGATCCACAAATTTCTTCTGATCGTTCTGGCATTGTTTGGCCAATTTGGAGTATTGTTGACCGCGGAAATTCGTCGGCGCCATTTTATGGCTGGTTCTGCTGATGAAACAACATTGCAGATTTGCATAAAACCAACTCGTGTGTGTGTGTGTATTGTTTTTGGTGTCACGTGGCCATCTGGTGTATAACCACGGACGATGCATAACCTGCTCCTCTGTGAAAACCGGTCGAAGCGCGCAACCGCCAAAAACACGCTGCACAATAATTCAAATTATTAAACATACTTGAACGCGAACGGCAAGATTTGGTGGAAAGGGTACGAACATGTGCCTGAGGTATTTGTAGTGTAATACTAACGTGACTGTTCGAGCGAGCGAGCGGCAAAGGAGTGTGTGGTGCGCGAGATCTGTTTGTTTACCTGTACTCACACGGGAAGCAGTAAAACATCGTACCAAACTTGATGACTAAGCATACCTATGTGATTGTTCAACAGCAGAAAAACCTGACAGAAAACTATTGCGAACGTGATACAGGGCGTTATCAGAAGTGCTTCAGCACACGCACAACATGTTTGTTCACGGCCGAAGTGCAATGATGTTTGCACAGGGTTGAATGGCTGGGTAAGGCCGCTTTCACAATCATCCGGTTTCCGGAATCCGGTTTCCGGTTTCCGGAATTCAAATCTCAAAAAAATGAAATCCGGTTTCCGGTTTCCGGAATCCGGTTTTTATTTTCCGGTTTCCGGTTTCCGTTTTCCGGCAGCCGGAAAGTGCTTTCACAATCATCCGGTTTCCGGTTTCCGGATTTGATGACTTGCACGCGGTTTTACAAGTTCTATATCACACACGGCAACCGCATTCCTTGTCCAGCTGGTGGTGGTGGCCAGTCATAACGCACTCTGTGCATGTTACAAAAGGAACTTCTTTTTCCTCTCCTTTTCCCCCGCCCCATTCACATTCCCATCTTATACACCAGACAAACACCTAATTATACATATTATATTTCTCCCCTATCTTGACCATTCAAAGTTTTCTATCTGGCTTTGACGTTATGTGCTTTATGAGCGTTTATATTGTGTGGTCAGCGCTGTTGAGCATGGCAACATTATGCCGAAGTTGTCTTCATGCGGAGGTGTGTTACTGTCAGTATACTGTAGCAAGATGTTAATCTACTCCATCTTGAAGAATGTTGTTCTGACTCGGGAAACTTGGCCGTTGCACTGTTCAACTTATATTTATTCCAGACAATTCACACCACAGGGACAAAACGATAAAGCCATATCAACAAAAGCAACAGATAAAATTAGCTACTGTGCACATGCATGCAAGATTTGAGACACTTTCATTGCGCAACCAACCAAACAGCAACGAATTACAAGCGATCGCGCAACCGCCAGCAATGGGCATGATAACAACACAGAAATCAAACTGATGTTGTGCAATGTATTGTATGTGCAATGACAGCTTGCGCTTGGTAATTTGGTTTGTTCAGAAACATTCGCCAGCTACGGCACGCCAAAAATAACAATTTCCAAAAAATTTTTTTATTCACCTCTCTAACATAAAAATACTCTACATTCCCCTTACTAAACACTATACCCACAACACCCCAGTGCAGCTGTGTTCTGATGTTTAAAGTTCTTTTAGGTCGAAAGCGCTTTGGCCTTTCTCAGCTCTATTTACTCACACACCCCACCTTCAAACCCTCAAAATACCCCCAGAATCATCAGTACATCGACTCGTTAATATTATAAGCAAAAACTCAGACAAGACAAGCTCCAGCAACTTGCACCCATACTCCACTACCCAAGCACCCAAAACCGAAAAAAAGAACCCCTCAAACCTTTCCCTTTCCGGCCCAAAAACAAAAGGCAAAACGAACGAAACAAACCAAAACAAAAAAACAAAACACACGCCCCAAAACAAACCAACCCAAACGAGAAAGGGGAAAGCCCCCACGCCTAATACAATAAAACGGGGACTGATTTGCTTGATCGGCATATGCACGCTGATCAAGCTCTAAAAATTAAAGATTGACAAACTGGACCGCAGGATACACGATCGTGGAGGAAGAAACACGTTGTAGGAACGAAAAACATGGGACCAACAAAAATCCACGTGCACTGTGACTACCGTACCCACTCTAACACGTTCACAAGCCACGTCGAATCGTTTATGAGGTGGATCGATCCCAAATAATATCACATAGCGAAACAAACAACTCATTTGCGTTTTGCACTGATAATTTGCCAAAAATTAATCTCAAATTGAAAGAAATCGAAAAAACAAGAAAAACACACAATCCTCAAGACCTAAAAATGGCCAAATTTCGCTGCTTGGTGATGCTGTTGGTGCTGATGATGTGCTTGGTTCAGCACAAACACGCGAAGCCAGTGCCAGCTACGGGCGAGGTGGGTTACTGTAGCTAGATATTTTTCAAAATTAAAATTTGTGAAATGTGGTGAGCAGGTTACTGTAGCTGGACATTTTTCAAAGTTAAAATTTGAAAAAATAACATACATGACATAAATTTACGATGAGCGACAAATGTGTACTCGCCAAAACGGTTTAAAGCTACAAAAGTGTATTTCAGGAGGAAGCATCAGCCGAAGGGGATAAATCAGAGGAGAGTACGGCTGAAGGGGAAGGAGGAGGGGATAAGGTGAGTCTAAATCTGAAAAACACCGCGATCATCCAATGCAGATCGTGAACTTTTCCCAGACAGAAGAAGCGGCCTCTGGAGGAGAAGCTGGGGAAGGCAGTGGGGAAGCCTCTGAAGGCGGTGAAGAGAGCGGGGGAGGAAATGGGGAATCTGTGAGTCAATTCTGCATCTTGATTTGTATCGAAGGCATTCGACCGTGTGCCATAAAATCAACTGGTTTCAGAGCGAGACGCCATCGGAAGGAGGCGACGCGGAGGCGCCAGCTAAAGAGGTTCGTGTGTTTGAACACCTTGGTCATCAATGAAGAAATGCTCCTAACAGCCCGTATCAACTTTGAGGGCAAATTCACTCGCATTGATTTGGCAAGGTAAATTTTTGGTTGGGCTGTATTTTGCGATAGAGTTGGTGCATTATTTTCGGCCAGCGTGAAAGTTGTTCATTTGGTGAAAGGGAACAATATTTACGCTGGCCGATTCCATCGCAAAATACTCATAGTTCAACCAAACCTTGCCCGTGCCTTGTCAAGTGAATTTGCCTTCAAAATTGATACGGGCCCACAGACACGCATTCGGAATAAACCAAGACGTACCGAAAACCAAATCAAAACACCCAATTCAATAATTTCAGAGACGAGGAATCAAGAAATTTTTCGGCGGTCTAAAAGACAAGGCGAAAGGCCTGATGGCGTCGGCGTTGGGTAAAGGTAAAGAGTGGTTCCACAAAGCGACTACCGCCGTCAAGAACGTGGTGAAGAAAGGAAAGGGAATCGTGAAGGCTGTGATTGCGAAGCTGAAATCCATCTTCAAGAACACGAAAGCCAAAGTGAAGCATTGGGTTCAGGAACAGATGAAGTCAGCTTTGGCGTGGTTTACAAAGCAACAAACGAAATTGGATGGCGTTATTGATAAACTGAAGGCGAAAGTCAAACCGCTTCAGGACAAACTTGGAGAGCTCGCGTCTAAAGTAGATAAGGCGGGATGAGCCAATGTATTATTAATATGATAGAGTGTCTGAGATAGTAAATTGTTTTCACGGTAATAATCTTGTTGTTTTTTTTTGCGTATTTAGGACAAGAATAGTGGTGATTTTTTCACAGCAATAAACTTCATTACATTGTATCTGTCTGTGCCAATATAATATATCGATAATGTCAATAATAATAATGATATGCGTGTATAATCTCGCAATTGATGAGTGTGTTTTTACTGAAAAACAAATAAAATATAACGTAATAATAACGAAGCAGAAATATATTTTCGTTTCTGACTTTTTCTTTTCGTAAAGACGGATACCACATCTTATTTGTCCTGTGCTTCTATAATCGGGCCTTTTTTGACGAAAACCACGTGGTATAATACCGTACGTGCGTGAGCAAAAAGCACAGTACCGTATCCCACACGTGGTGACACGACCAACCACGGTGCACTCCACGTAAGCCACGTATGTACAGGCCACGACTTGCCAAGTTGTCAACTCAAAGAAAATGCCAAGTTGCATTGTCATCAGTTTTTTGCACTGCTATAATTGAAGCAGACAATTCACTAAGCGACTGAAACATCACCATCCAACGAAAAATGGTGCTGACCAAATTTCGATGTGGCGCAGTGTTGGTGGTGGTGGTGGCCTGGCTGATCATGTACAGTCGACCGAACCCGATACCCGCAACAGATACGGTTTGCGCGAATAATTTGACCTTTGATGTTTCAAGAGATACTTTAGACATACGTAATCAATGTGCAAGCACGGATATTTCAGAGCGGTGACAGTGCAGCGTCAGAAGGTGAGGGGGAAGCAGCGACATCAGACGATAGCACCGGTGGAGAAGGAGGGGGTGCGGTAAGTGGCAGAATCAAGTTTGTGGCAAACACTTTGCTGCAAGAAAGTTGCACTGTGCCGCGCCTGATGTTTCAGCAACACTGAGAGTGAAACTGGACCGCTTGTGTTTTGCAGATTCTGTTTTCAAACTGAGTAATATCCACGCGCATGAAAACGTTCTCGTTTTCAGGCTGGGGAAGAAAGCGGAGCCACAGCGGGGGAACCAAGTGAAAGTGGGGAAGAAAGTGGAGGCGAGAGTGACAAGGTTGGGATAAAATCCTAAATTGGACTATTTTTTTAGAAAAATATAAACTTTATTTCTGCAGGGAGAGGCAGAAGCAGCGACGTCAGAAGGGGGAGAATCGGCGGAAAAGAAGGTTATGCCCGAATAAAGCGCTTGTGTGAAACATCAGCCAAGCGTCCATACCCACATATTTCAGAAACGAGGGCTCGACACATATTTCAGAAACGAGGGCTCGATTCACTAAAGGAGAGCGCGCTGAAACATCTGAAGAAGCCGATGAAAAAAGCTATGGAAGCGGCCATGAAAGTGGTTTCAGACTTGAAGGAGAAAGAACTCAGCATCATGAATAAAGGCAAAGCATTCGGCCAGAAGGTGTTCAACAAAATCAAGGGTTTTATAAGTAGCGGGAAGCAGAAAGTTGTGAAATGGGTGACCGACAAGCGAAAGGCCATAATGGCCTGGTTTAAGAACCAACTGGCGAAAATTCAAACCGCCATACAAAATCTGAAGACTAAAATAAACGAATTAGCGTCAAAAGTAGCTAAAGCTGGATAATTATTTTAGCGTCCTATTCACATAATAATAATAATTGATTTTTACGGATATGCAATATGTTGTGATATGAGGTTGTAATCAACGATAATTATCAATGGAATACTTATATTCATTTCGTTCTGTGCAGTTGCCAATACGCGCTATCTGTCTGTCCATAATTATCAAATGTGTAGTGTCTGCGTATGATGCTTATTTTTCGTACTGGCTCCAATAAATAAGACGCTCGAGAAATTCCCAACAACAAAAGTAGCGGAAGTGAGTAAAAATAATCAAAAGCGCGCGAATACATTGCGAAAGACAAATAGGATTGAACAGCTGTCGTCAAATTTGGATGGGAGGATTTCATCCGGTCGGTCGACGAAAGCAAATTTGAAAAAAAACCAGCGTGACGAAGTTTAATTTCACAAAGTGTTCGCAAACAAAACATAAACTGACTCAACAGAAAAATCACCGGCTCATGCGTTAACCCAAAACATCATTGAGGAATCAAAGCACGTTCCATTGACATAATATTTCAATACATTGCCAGGCGTGTAAATGCTGAACAGGCAAACAGCAAGGCAAGGCCAGCATTGAACTGGACCTTGGGCAAAACCAGACTTCAGAGTTTTGTATTGCAGACAGCCACGGCAGGGCAACAACGACAGCATTGCAAAATGGTGGTGGTATAGTGCGCAACATTACACATACAGACACGTTTCAATGTACATGTACATCCACGTAGCCTGATACAATATTCTCCACGCTCTGGTTTGGTCTGGCTATTATACAGCGTGTCGAACACCGCTGTTGTCAATGCCAGTCTGTAGTCCCGTGACAGTGATTATCCCTTAGTTTAGTACTGTTTTAGGGGGTTTTTAGGTTAGGTTAGGGTGTATTTCTCGTAAAACTGTTGTTATTGTTACCATTTGTGCCTTGTTTACCTTTTGTTTAGCATTATTATTCCCTTTCTGGTGACCCCTGTTTGTGTATCATCCTTAACCATTCCAAATCTCTCTTCACCCGTCTGGCTTTTCCAATGTAAGAGAACGGGTTACTGTAATTCTGTTGAAGTGTGAATCTCGGCCGGTTACGTTTGCGTTTGTTATTGGATTTCGTGTGTGCCCCGTGTGCGCGGTTGCGCTTCCTGTTGTTTTGGTTATTTCCCTTTTGTTATTATAAAAACTATATTGTGAACGAGCGAGTCGGCTGATTGACGAGCGAGTGAACGAACGAACATTGCATTCCCGAATCCCGAAACACGCACGAAACGAGCATTCCGAACATTGGCTTTGATTGATTTGGCTCGGTTGACGAATCCGGTTCTGCAAGCACTAGTAGATACCTGTTGGGCTCGCAGGATCTCATCTGGTGAGCCCGACGTGATCTGCTATTGCCTGCACGTGCAACCTTCGACCGAAACGGAGATTTGGTTGACGCAATAGTTTTGGGGGGAGCGTTTTGGGGCATTTTTCATTCATTTTATTGTTGTTTTCGTGGCTAAAAGTTTGATTTTATTGAGGTTTTCGTTTCGTTCGAGTGCGTGTTGGTGAGCTTCGACAAACCGGGCGGTAAAACGATCGAATCGACGCCCGAATTCGGTGATTGTGCGTGTTCGAAAAAAAATCCGGGCCGACATTGGGGGTGATTGAATCGAGAGTGAGTTGAGCGAATCGAGTCGAGTGTTTGTTTGTCCTTATAGTAGCGACGTCTCGTTTGTGTGCAGTCACAGGGGGCACTTTCCCAGTAAATTTATCCACTAAAAGGGTCTTCAACCGACCCTTCGAGACCGAGGACTTTACGGTCACCCGTCGTGTTTGGAGTCTAGTGTAGCAAAAGGGATCTTGGACCGGGTTTGTACTTGCTCAAAAGGCGGGGCGAACCCCTAACAAGTGACCGGGCCGCACGAAAACTCCATAAATTTCCGTTCGAACAGAAGGGCCGTCAGGGAGAGTCAAAACCTTCTGCTGTTCTGTGCATTTTTCGGGATTTAGCTTCTTAGAGGACTTTTGGTTGTGCTGTTGTGGTTTGGAGTGCACCCTGAGCACTTCGCCAACTCAGAAAACGCCTGGGCCGGGGAACCCCTGGCCAAATTTCCCAAAAATTTTCGGACATAGTTTTTCCAGCCAAACGACGACCGGCTGCTTCAACCGCAACCGAAAATTGGCTTGAAAACTGAAGTTGCCGCTGTCCGATTAAATTGAACTTGTGAATCATTTTATTGCCATCGGGCTCAGAGTCTCTGGACGGCTGCTGAGGGCAAACAAACGAACATTCGTGTTGAAAATTCGACGCCGAACGTGAACTGCACCCGTAGCTGAGCCGCTCATAGCGTGCTGTGGCTGAAACGATAATTTGATACTGTGCTTCGTTCGTTAACGTGCCGTCCATCACAAAATATCAATCGCGGCGAACAAAAATCGCCAATATTTGTATTTCTATTTCACTTACACCCATGTTGTGTGTGTGAATAAAAGAAAACGAGAACGAACGAATAAAAACGGTGTCTATTTTCGAGGCAGACAATCAAACCTTGTCTGTGGACTTTTATTCTTCGCTGTTGCCGTTGTCTTGTTCTTGTCCCTGCTGCTAACCAGTGAGACGAGACAAGTCATTGTGTGTGTTTGGCCGACCTTCCTGCAAATAAAAGTCGCTGTTTCGTCCGTTTATAATTTGGTTTTGTAAAATTTTGGTAAAATAAAGTAAAACACAATGTCGAATAACGCTCAACAACCTGATGTGAGCGGGTCGCAGCCACATGGTGAGCGCCCACCGACCGAACCGGCGTTGAACACATTGAATGTGCAGCGTGAAACACGACGACGCGGTGCTGCAACAGGGGGTGGTATTATCAGTCGGTTTTGGCAGCGTTCCACACGGTCAAACCCCATGTTGGATGAAAATCAGCTGCAAATACAGGCTGCCGCTGCTAGTGATCGAAATGTTGCTCGGTTGCATAAAAATCTGGCTACCTACGACGAGCACCCCGCGCAAGTGGGTTTGCAAAATAATGTTGCCAGCACTAGCGGGGCCAATCAACAACAAGTGCAAACAGTTATGCCGCCTGGTCAACCCCAGCCGGTCGTTACGTTCAGAACACCCGAAATTGAAGTGCATGCGATCGCAGACGCTGACTTGGACAATGTACCCGGTCCATCTGAGGGTGACCGACTGAATGACGGACATTTGGCTGAAGGCCAGCTGATTGGCGTTCATGTTTCGGATCGACAACCAGTCGATATGGACTTGACCGACCAGAATAACGAACCACAAGTGCCTATTGTGACCAGACCCGATGATGTTTCCACACTTTATGGTCCGGACGATAATATGCAATATATTGCCATCCCGGTTCCGGGTCCGATCCCTGGTACCAGCGCCTCAGGCCCCGGCCCGCGCTTGATTATTCGACCGCTTGTGAATGGCTACATCAGCCTCAATGTCAATGAGTGGTTTGATTGTGCACCTGTGCAAGTTCGTCAACTACAACGGTTTCTGGTGCGTCTGAATCCTGAAATCGATTACACAGACATGTCAGATTGGGTGCTGCATCAAATGGACATGTGTGACTGGTACAAAGCAATCGGACTGCCTGAAGTCGAAATGGGGCAGTTTGCGTTTGCAAAAGTTGTGGGTGATTTCGAACGA
>JASAMV010000657.1:0-15756 GCA_030248065.1 Rhynchonema sp. JSB1_4
ATCATCGCTCGGAATCACATACGGACTGAAACCAGCCCGCAAGAAACAAGCGGCACTGGTTCAAATGTACAAGTTCTTCGGTATCGAAGTGCGCCTGTTGCCGTCGTATGAACCTCCGGAACAACAACAACCGGACACTGAACAAGACGAGAATGATGCTCAGTGAGTAACAGATTGGCCCATGCCACAGATATCTATTTTGCAAAATTTTATTGACTGTCATTCTTGTATGTTTCCTCCGTTGCTTCATTATTCTCAGTCCTTTTGATTGTGCGCAGCCTTTCTTTCATTTCTATGTGATGTTTTTCTTCCAGACTTCTACCGATTCCTGATTTCTTATATTGTTTGTCATTCTGATTATTCTGATCAAACGGAATGTGCAATCAATTTCAATTACTTTATTTCAACCCAGAATTCTACATGGTGCCTGAAATACTATGAATTTGCGCTGTAATTATGATTTGGCAGCTTGTTAGTTTATAATTTGTGATTTGTGCACACGAAACAACGCACGCGCATACAGTAACCCAATTAGCGAAAAAAATCTGCATTTGACTGCCCCGACTGCCTTGGCACTTCGCCAGGGCAGTCTAATGCACGCTTAATACACGCGATCGCTAATTTGTGAAACTGTTCGTTAGAGTGCCTCAGGTTACTGTAGAACGCACGTTTTTCGTGCACAAAAACCGTTTTTCCGCAAAGTTAATACACACAAACATATATAACTGCAACCCTGTAATTTTCAAGGTTTCAGAGGGGTTACTGTAGCAAATCTGCATGCTATCAAATGCGTGTAAGGCAGTCAAGGCAGTCGAAGCACTCGAAGCACCCTAACGGTTACGGCCGCAGGGAATGTGATTTTTCACCTGGAGAGAATTGGAAATTGGAAGAATGGGTCAGCAGCAATATATGACCTACAGAATGGCTCAATGAATCACATAATGGTATGACACGCGCCAGTTTGGGACGAAAAAATTGTCGCTCGAAAATTTAGTCACATTTCTTCAAGGCTTCAAATGTAGAAAACAATTAAAACATGGCCGTGTGTTAACTTTGCGGGCAAACGCAACGGATTATGCTACGGATGGTCCCGTCCCCTTGGATATGTGGGTCGACGAATCGTCCCATGGACATGATAGATACAACCTATACATAGGATACCATGGGGCGCCAAAGTTGCAAAATTATGCACAACGGCTTGACCATGCGAAAGAGAGGCAAAAATGCGGGTGAACTGAAACAAGTGCAAAAAATTTGGACATAATGCTGATTTGCAAAAACTATTAGTCCACATATCGTGTCAAGCCCAAAGTTTATCAAATTCACACTCCCACCACGTTAAAAAGTCGCTACATTTTTGTTCCACATTTTACGTAAATTTGGAGCATAAAAAGTTGCGAATTCAAGATCCTTTAGCCCTGTTAGTGAGCCCAACCCTTGTTGTCGCCAAAAATGAGCGCAAGCCTCAACAAAAAAGGCCATGGTTGGATAGTGGGATGCCAAGTTATAACAGCGAAATTGTCGGCAAAAAAACCACCTGCTTTCGGACGATCTTCGCTCTCAGCAAAAGATAATGTTTAAGATATACATACATACATAGATCGACGGAAGTCTTGGAAAGTACGCTTATGGAGAAGCTTATTAAGCTGCGCTCATATTGCAGCAATTATCCTCTGTGCAGTACTTTGTAAAATCGTTATCGCCCCAATGTTCTTTATTAACAAAAGAACAAAAGGGGTCAAAATGTACCTGAACAGTTCCATCCCGCTTGACGATAGCAAGTCCCTTTTGCGGTTGTAAATTGTTAACATTGGCATATAGTGGCAGCAAATAAAAAAGCAGGCTCTTGCCAGCAACATGGTGTCTTGCGTCACACGAGGACACAACCATTAGAAGATGGTGGATAACCGGATGCAACATGAAACATTGAACAATAAAAAGCGCATTGTAGGCAAGTTCTGATTAAAAAAAATATAAGGACACCCTATATTATATTTACTGTTGGGAACAGAGAAGCCATGCATGATAAAGTCAGCCAATTGTATCCGTTGAATAAAGTCAGCCGATGAAGTAGAGAAACCTGAATATAGCGAAAATCCACAAGAGTAAGAATCTACACGACCAGAACCCACATCATTGAATTGAAAAGGACCACGTCAATTTTTTAACGGCACATAACTTAGGAAGATATATGAGACCTCAATTTGAAAAAAAAGAGCTTTGATTGGTCTGGGGCAGCAAGTTATGTTGTGCCTTTTCGCCTTGTTGTTTGAAATTCTTAGGCATAGCAGCATGCCTATCGCACAATTCTTTTGGTGTCTATCTCACTGGAGTGTTTTGAATTCTCGTCCAAACAAAACGCAAGGCTGAACAAACCCCCAACGAGCTCAAGTACACAATATACTCTGGCGGTACAAAGCATTTCTGTTTCGAGTCCAGACAAACCGGTGCTAAAAGTTGCGGGAATTAGGATAAGAATTATCTCCGTCTTATGCTGGCGACTTTGTGGAAGATTTCCAAGTCTTTGAAAGTCACAGTATGCCGGCGGCTTCGGAACGGACAATTATTCGTCAGTGTTGTCCTATGCTGTAGGAAAAGCGCAATTTTCCAGGAAAAATGGCTTTCACCGAGAGCGGGAGAGAGCGAAAACCAGCGCGAAATGAACTGCAGGCGTTGTTACTACGTTCAAGGGTGCATTCCTGGCCAGTGAAACTCTCGTTCCAATTATGAACGAGGAGCGAAGAGCGAAAGCACACGTTTGCGGTGCCACGCAGAAGGTGGGTACAGCATGTATATATAGGTTTCTAATTTCGCTGCCAAATGCTATTTACAGAAACAGAGGAACTCCAGTTCGAAGTCGAAGCATGCATAGCTCAACACGTATAGTCAACAAGACTCGCAGCTTGCTCGTGTGCGTTTCTAATGTTTCATAATGTTACAGTCACACAAGCTTCTGTGTGCCAGCTTCGACTTCAAACTGGAGTTCCACTGTTTCTGTACATTGCATTTGGCAGCAAAATTAGAAACTTAGGTACCTTACGTGGCTAGACATTAGATCCAGCTGATAAGCATGCTGTGCCTTTTCAGCCGTAATACATGCACGCGTATACGTACCTATATGTATGTATAGGACACTTCCATGAGCGCGTGGAAAAGAAAAGGTCCCACCAACTGGGTACGTGTTAACTGCTCAGGTGTACGGTGCTTCTATAAATGCATATAATGTCGACATCTATACATATGTATGTAGGTAGTAAGTGCATCAGCTACATGACGAGCGTATTGCATCGCGCGGCGTGTGCTGAAGAGCTGACCCGCGGTCTCAATGCGCGCGTCAGAGCCAAGCGAACCCAGCTAACGAGCGGTGGCAACATTTACCGTACGAACGGGGACATGCCCAGCTCGGCCATATGCATTGTGTGAGGCACAGGCGGCACCTTCGACTACAAAACAGCAGCAGCAGCACGTACTGGACAGACAGTAGCATGCCAAATGGGCATTGAGGGTACAATGGGACGATCTAGTAGGTATGAATAGAATGGGCTTGCTGCTCCTCTCACACCAAGCTGTGGCCAATGACTGTACAGTAAATGGAGTTCGGTACTGTTCACGGGTAGTCGGTCAGCCAACTTACAAATGTCTTTGAAACACCAGTCAGCTGAACGTGCTTATAGAAAGAGACAACCGCAAATTCAATGTATTGCTAAAACTTTAAATTAAAAAAACAAACTTGCTGCAGCGCAAGAAGTCGGAACTATCCTGAAGCCGGTGCGGCCTGGCCTCAATAACGGCTACCACCAACTGGCATTATAATGTTATGTGCCGGCAAAACAGCCCATACAAACTGGCAGGCAGGCGCGCGCGCCATTCAATTGATTAGTTTTCTAGATACAAGCTGCTGCATGCGCGCCAGCTGGCTTCGGCACCATATTCGACTTGGTTTTTGCTTGCGTGGAGTTCCGTTTGCGCCCGCCCGCCCCCACGCACGACAATCGGCATGTGCCATAAAGGTGGGTACAGATATAGTGAGGCCGTGCAGCAATTGCGTGCTTATGATAAGATAAAATGGAGAAAAAAAACAGTGATGCGATGGATTGTCAGCTGGAAGCACATGGATGTTCGCGTTAAGTTTTGGCCTTTTCTGGTCTTGTGAAGGGTTTGCATAGTGAACAAAGCGCACGACGATTAGTGATGAGATGACAGCAATAGAAACAAAGAATGCCCGCCCACCACAACAGAACCACGATGTCCATAATAAAAACAATTGCGCCCCGCCCTACACTTATAGGTAATAATATGAATCCCAACTCGGTGCACTTGTACATTACATACTTTATGTGTTGTTATAGTGAGGTTCTGAACATTCGATACCTGTATGCATACAGGCCTTTTTCAAAGCCGTCTTGGCTCAAATTTTGATCCGTCTTGTAACATCCGTTCAAGATCAGGAAATTGAAAAGTAAGTCCCGCCAACTTGTAACTGCGTCGGGCCGCAGGCAAATTTACTCAGGTGTAACAAAGTGTCATATTGCCCCATCTGGCGCATGGATTACTTGTGGTGGCTGTGCAGCCTTTTGCACACAGATTAATCAGTGGTGTGTTTGGGATATCCATACCGTGCGGCGCTTCGTCTCTATGACGTGGCTCCGGGCGCAAACCAAAGGGTCACTGAAACCCGCCAGTGATTAACGCGTTACGTGTGTGTGCCACAAGCATCACAACACAACGTTTACCCAACAGGTTCTTTGACTCCACCACACACTCACCTCTAATGCGGGGCGCGTGCGCTCTGAACCGTCGTACGTACTCCATTCGCAATGGACGAGCCACCAAGCTCAACAACTTCAACAGCAGCAGCAACGCCGATACTCCGACGCAGACTGGAAAGATATCGAACGCTTCAAGCTTCGGTACACTTGCTTTGCATTAATCACGGCGATCAAGGACATGGCATCCTACTCCATAGACGTTGTGTTAGAGAGGTGTTCCGAGATTGGTTGTCGGAACGTATATGTATTTAACACAACGGAGGCAAGGTATCTCGCTTGGAAGTACCTACCGATTTAATATTATAGTAATCGTGGATTTTTTGACGAATTTCTGAAACCAGTTAAACCGTATACCATGGCAAGCAGCGAAGTGCACCGGCAAACAGTGTCATCCTTAATTTGCTTGAATCGTATACAATAGCTTCTGGCATGTAACATTTGATGTCGCGCATTGTACGAAATGCAATCCTATAGATCCTATGACAGTTTTCATTCTGAACACTTCCCGCAACAAAGACAGTGTAAGCAAACAATGTGCGAAGCTCAGCCGCACCCGCACATACCCGTGAACACGCTAATTATCGTGTGAACACCGGCGATATTTCGTGACGTTACTGGCTGAATCTGTAGAGTGGGTCGATCAGCTGTGCCCGCCGAATTCTGCAGGCGCGACGAATACCGGGTTAGCACGGCGTAATCACCCATCAGTTTCGTGTCGTCGGTTGTCGTTGCGGGCTGTGGCATGAAGGAATGATAAATATTGTATATACTCATGTCAGCTTTTCGCTCTTTCTCTCTTCCTGAGTGTTTGTGGCGAAGGTGACTATGTTTTGGGCAAATTTTGCTGTAGTTGGGTCTTTTTGCCAGGGTACCATCTGCGTACCGCTTTCCGTCAGGTCTAAATGAAGACTCGTATACGCCGAACGAGAGCACACCTCTTTATTTGGTTAACGATTGCAAACGAAACGCATATGTAAAACTTGTCGTCCCATTGGATGTAATTTTCTTTAAAGTTCAAAAATGCCACTCCCCATGGAATGGGAAACGGTGAACAGACGGGCGACAAAATCGAGCGGTTAAGGTCAAATGATCGACTGTTGCGCTTTAGCCCATTGGAAAAAGCCGGTGATTGGATTGTGCTGACCCCGGTTGGGTACATTATTCCAGCTGCGTGCACAGATGCAGGCTTAGAAAAGTAATCAAATCAGATCTCTTCGTCAAATCACATGTGTTATTTCTGGCGCTCATTTGGGGCTCAGCTCATGTGTATCATTGCTTGATTTGACGAAAAGATTTCGCGTCATGATTTGACGACAAAACTATCAACCCAGATGCAAGCCATCACGCCAAAAAAACCCCTGAAAATCTGTAGAAATTTTTCACACTTACCGACGCGTTGATCGCCTGTATGTGCTGCAGGATCATTTGCTCTGGGGTTGTCATTTCGGTACAGTCGTCTCAGTCACTCATTTGGCCACATGCCACTTGATTCATGCGTCTTTTTTGACGCGCTTCGATAGTTCGCACGCAGATGAACTGAAGGACTTTTTTTGAGAGTTAATTAAAAGTGTTATTCATGAATCAAGTGATCTGAGCGTAAAGTATGCTGGGCGCGCCCGCGCGTCTTCATCCGTGAAAATATAAAGTGTTGATTTGTGATGACGCTCATGCTATGAGGTAAGCAATAAGCTTCATTTACATCGATGACTAATGGGATAACGACCTGAGCGATTAATTGAGGTGCCGGCTCCAGTTAGACGACGGAAACGTAACAATCATAATGCAGACCCCTGATGGTAGGAAACATCAGGGAAAACGCTAAAAAGTCATAGTAACTTGATTAGGTTTCCAGGTACACATGTAATAATGTTTCCAGGCAATGATAATGTGATTATTGTCTTGAAAGAAAAACAGCGACAAAATTTAAACGTTTCCGTCTTGGATTGTCATAGCACAAACTATGCGTCGATATCATATTGGATGTCATGTAAAATTTGGAGTAGATTGGTACCATAGGGTCGCAAACACAAGAACGATAATTATGAAAAATTCAAAACAAGATGTATGTATCCCTGCGTGCTTGATTATTAAGCGAAGGCTTAATTACGTATGTATGTGCAATGCCTGCACGAAAGATTATGGGGCCGCTGATGAGCCCCTCAAGACGTGTCTGAGGTCACTAGCATCAGCTGAGGCCCATTTTAATCAAGATAACGCAACAAAAGATGTCTCAGCTAAGCCTACATTGTATGTGCACGAAGATGTATACCGGAGTTTTCCACTTAAAGCCCCCCCCGAATAGAGTCCTCGGGGCCTCTAGGTGGAAAATTTTCCACTTAAAGCCCCCGGGGGCTCTAATTGGATTTATTTTTTAGGGACCATTGATTTTACATCGAACAGTAAACTTGCCAAAATAGTTCAAACTGGTGTAAGAATGACCAAAATACCGCACTTTTCTGTTGTTTTACCAACGTTTTGCCACGTTTAGATGAAGATCCTCACAATCAGGTTGAAATATGGTATCAGAATGTCAAAATGCTGGCCTAAAGTGTCCCTACTCCCTACTGACAACGATGAAAACACCCAGTTTTTCGCTTAAAGCCCCCGAGGGCTGTAAGTGGAAACGTTTCCACTTAAAGCCCCCGGGGGCTCTAATTGGATTTTTTCTTTCTGGTCGGAGGGTCCATTTTCCACCAATTTCCGCATAGAGCCCCCGGGGCTTTAAGTGGAAAACTCCGGTATGTAGGTCAAAATTCGCCATGAGGGAGGACGGAGGGAAACTCTTTGGACGACCAATCGATATCGGCCGAACTGGTTAAAAATTGGTGCTACGGAGTAATCAAACACGCTGATCACGAATGTGGAACAGTTTTAGAGATTTTCCTAACTTTTACGAAATCGGTGCCAGGATCGGGTGGAACCTGCTGTAACTGATACCGGACGGATTCAAAATCTTTTTCCATATGCGTCCTCAGCGTTACCCGTATCACCGTTTTTTTTATCAATTCGGCCGATATCGATCGATCCTTCTTTCCTTTGGTTCCTCATATTTCTTGAAGATTTTTCCCTCCTGCAACAATTTGACCTATTTATGCCCGTCTTCTTGTGCCGGTCTGCTTCAGCTGTTAAAACTTTTTTGAGCAAGCAATCTCGGCTCAGTTGTAAAGGTGCTATGGGGCGCTCATGAAAATCACATTGGCTTAATTTTTTAAGGTGAAGTGAAGACCATATTGTTTTTAACCACGCATATGGTAATTAGATAAACGTATAGTTAATTAAAAGTAATTAGCTAAAAGAAGCGATTAGAACTTCTGGCCCATACCCGCATTTTGCATTGTGAAAGCTGGTGCGTGTTCTGTATTTCAAGGCCCGCATTTCCCTGGCCCGCAACTCGCAACCAGAATGCATTGGAATGCACCGCTACGCTGCACCTGGAAACTTTCCTCAGAAAAAATATTCTGCATAAAATATGAAGCCACGTATAGGCATGTATTAGTGTCAATACGCACAGGGAACGAGACGAGAGATTGCGATCTGCCGGTGAACAACCGTTACGCTAACATTAGCAACACTCGAGAGTAAAGACGATGTGCACATTCGTTCGTCATTCGTCAGCGGTCCAGTCAACGTGATTTTCCGTGCTGGATTCAGACGTTTGCAGGTAACCGAGCGCAGTTGAACGGAAATTGCACCGCAGGACACCTGAGTTCAATCAAGCGTTGGGGGCATCTGCAGTATGGCATGGCTTGCTTGCTACATGCATTGGGTTTATGGCATCTGTTGCATCTGCTAGAAGCTATAATTAAGCGCCCTAAGCTATACTAAATAAGCAACCAAATTGAAGATAGTAATCCGCCGCCGCCAACATGCATGATCAACGCCACAGAAGCGGATCTCACCCGATTTGCTTCCGCCTTGCCATGCGACATTCAACGCGTGTGTGTGTGTGTGTGTGTGTGTGTGTGTGTGTGTGTGTGTGTGTGTGTGTGTGTGTGTGTGTGTGTGTGTGTGTGTGTGTGTGTGTGTGTGTGTGTGTGTGTGTGTGTGTGTGTGTGTGTGTGTGTGTGTGTGTGTGTGTGTGTGTGTGTGTGTGTGTGTGTGTGTGTGTGTGTGTGTGTGTGTGTGTGTGTGTGTGTGTGTGTGTGTGTGTGTGTGTGTGTGTGTGTGTGTGTGTGTGTGTGTGTGTGTGTGTGTGTGTGTGTGTGTGTGTGTGTGTGTGTGTGTGTGTGTGTGTGTGTGTGTGTGTGTGTGTGTGTGTGTGTGTGTGTGTGTGTGTGTGTGTGTGTGTGTGTGTGTGTGTGTGTGTGTGTGTGTGTGTGTGTGTGTGTGTGTGTGTGTGTGTGTGTGTGTGTGTGTGTGTGTGTGTGTGTGTGTCAATCTCATTTCGAGTTAGCGGCTTAGGCTCAGGCTTAGGATCACTATCACCGTTGTTGAGGCCAGGACCCAATGTACATTTTTTATTGTCTGGAACCATGATTCCAGTCAATGACCAGCCAGACTGAGGGCGATTATCACATTCGGCCCGAATGATGCAAAAAATCACACGGCTTGCAGCCTCTCCAAACACTTGTGTTTCAAGGCGAGATCACCGCCTCTGCCTCATATCCTAAACACAATGACCCTTACGTCTTCATGGGCCGGTCAGCGTAGCATGAAGTGCTCGACATCATCCGGCACATGCTTGTCACAGAATCCACGGTTGGTGCTGCGTTTCTGTCCAATCCTATGCATCGAACTCACCGAGCTGTGACTGTGACCTGGGTCTTTTTGGGTAGAATATTCATTGTTTTTTGATTGTCGGTTGTTCATCGTAGAACTGGGCGTTTTGTTCAGGTCTTTTACTCGTGGTTTAGGTTCAATATACTCAGTTTACATCAATTCAAATTTCATTCAACAATAGCAATGCACAAAGATTCAATCAACTCGACCGCAACGAGAAACTATGAATACCTACGCATTGAAACAAACATTTCGCATATCTCATACGCCAAAATTTTGGTATCCAAGAGCTAAACACAAAATAATAAGGTGAGTTTAATCGAGAGCGCGAATATGAATAACTAAAATTCGACAAGTGTTGATATCCTATATCAATGCGGTGACACATGCGTCTTGCTCTTTCATTCGGCACTGAATAGAAATCTTTAGTTCTCACAAAAGTAAAACAAATCGTACGCACAACGCTCGAAATGACTAGAAATTGTTATTCAAATCAAGGGCATGGCAAAATGATGATAAATAAACAGTACGGCACCTGAGCATGAGCAATTTCGTGTGACGGGACGGTCGTGCCCCTCGCTTGCTGACCGAGCACTACGACATCAATGACAAAATAACAAATCAGGCATTTTTGGGTTCAACAACCTAATTTTCTGGCCCTTTACTATGATGTTCAAGGAATATGAAAACGACGGTGTTCTAGTGATGAAGTGTTCGCAGGTGCAAAAATCTGAGCACTGATAAATCATTGAGACGTCGTATTTTAAGTATTCGACAAAACAGAACGTCCCCCCAAAATTTCAACGGAGCTGGACAGCCCGGTATTTCAGAGGGTGAAACTATGTGACTAACAGCGTGCTGGAGGGTGCAACTACGTGAACATTGAGACGCAACATTTTGACGCAAGCGCCAAAACAGAACGTCCCCTTAAACTTCAACATAGCTAGACAGTGCCCTATTTCAGAGGGAGAAACTACGTGACCTACAGCGTGCTGGAGGGCGCAACTACTTGAACATTGAGACGTAACATTTTGACGCAAGCGCCAAAACAGAACGTCCCCCTAAATTTCAACATAGCTAGACAGTGCCTTATTTCAGAGGGAGAAACTACGTGACCTACAGCGTGCTGGAGGGTGCAACTACTTGAACATTGAGACGTAACATTTTGACGCAAGCGCCAAAACATAACGTCCCCCTAAATTTCAACATAGCTAGACAGTGCCTTATTTCAGAGGGAGAAACTACGTGACCTACAGCGTGCTGGACGGTGCAACTACTTGAACATTGAGACGTAACATTTTGACGCAAGCGCCAAAACATAACGTCCCCCTAAATTTCAACATAGCTAGACAGTGCCTTATTTCAGAGGGAGAAACTACGTGACCTACAGCGTGCTGGAGGGTGCAACTACTTGAACATTGAGACGTAACATTTTGACGCAAGCGCCAAAACAGAACGTCCCCTAAATTCAACATAGATAGACAGCGCCTTATTTCAGAAGGTGAAACTACGTGACCTACAGCGTGCTGGAGGGTGCAACTACTTGAACATTGAGACGTAACATTTTGACGCAAGCGCCAAAACAGAACGTCCCCCTAAATTTCAACCATAACTAGACAGTGCCTTGTTTCAGAGGGAGAAACTACGTGACCTACAGCGTTCTGGAGGGTGCACCTACTTGAACATTGAGACGTAACATTTTGACGCAAGCGCCAAAACAGAACGTCCCCCTAAATTCAACATAGCTAGACAGTGCCTTATTTCAGAAGGTGAAACTACGTGACCTACAGCGTTCTGGAGGGTGCAACTACTTGAACATTGAGACGTAACATTTTGACGCAAGCGCCAAAACAGAACGTCCCCGTAAATTTCAACATAGCTAGACAGTGCCTTATTTCAGAGGGAGAAACTACGTGACCTACAGCGTGCTGGAGGGTGCAACAACTTGAACATTGAGACGTAACATTTTGACGCAAGCGCCAAAACAGAACGTCCCCCTAAATTTCAACCATAACTAGACAGTGCCTTGTTTCAGAGGGAGAAACTACGTGACCTACAGCGTTCTGGAGGGTGCAACTACTTGAACATTGAGACGTAACATTTTGACGCAAGCGCCAAAACAGAACGTCCCCCTAAATTCAACATAGCTAGACAGTGCCTTATTTCAGAAGGTGAAACTACGTGACCTACAGCGTTCTGGAGGGTGCAACTACAGTACTTGAACATTGAGACGTAACATTTTGACGCAAGCGCCAAAACAGAACGTCCCCCCGAAATTTCAACATAGCTAGACAGTGCCTTATTTCAGAAGGTGAAACTACGTGACCTACACCGTTCTGGAGGGTGCAACTACTTGAACATTGAGACGTAACATTTTGACGCAAGCGCCAAAACAGAACGTCCCCCTAAATTTCAACATAGCTAGACAGTGCCTTATTTCAGAGGGAGAAACTACGTGACCTACAGCGTGCTGGAGGGTGCAACTACTTGAACATTGAGACGTAACATTTTGACGCAAGCGCCAAAACAGAACGTCCCCCTAAATTTCAACATAGCTAGACAGTGCCTTATTTCTGAGGGAGAAACTACGTGACCTACAGCGTGCGGGAGGGTGCAACTACTTGAACATTGAGACGTAACATTTTGACGCAAGCGCCAAAACAGAACGTCCCCCTAAATTTCTACATAGCTAGACAGTGCCTTATTTCAGAGGGAGAAACTACGTGACCTACAGCGTGCTGGAGGGTGCAACTACTTGAACATTGAGACGTAACATTTTGTCGCAAGCGCCAAAACAGAACGTCCCCCTAAATTTCAACATAGCTAGACAGTGCCTTATTTCAGAGGGAGAAACTGCGTGACATAGCGTGCTGGAGGGTGCAACTACTTGAACATTGAGACGTAACATTTTGACGCAAGCGCCAAAACAGAACGTCCCCCTAAATTTCAATATAGCTAGGCAATGTCTTATTTCAGAGGGTGAAACTACGTGACTTACAGCGTGCTGGAGGGTGCAACTACGTGAACATTGAGACGCAACATTTTGACGCAAGCGCCAAAACAGAACGTCCCCCTAAATTTCAACATAGCTAGACAGTGCCTTATTTCAGAGGGAGAAACTGCGTGACCTACAGCGTGCTGGAGGGTGTAACTACTTGAACATTGAGACGTAACATTTTGACGCAAGCGCCAAAATAGAACGTCCCCCTAAATTTCTACATAGCCAGACAGTGCCTTATTTCAGCGGGTGAAACTACGTGACCTACAGCGTTCTGGAGGGTGCAACTACTTGAACATTGAGACGTAACATTTTGACGCAAGCGCCAAAACAGAACGTCCCCTAAATTCAACATAGATAGACAGCGCCTTATTTCAGAAGATGAAACTACGTGACCTGCAGCGTTCTGGAGGGTGCAACTACTTGAACATTGAGACGTAACATTTTGACGCAAGCGCCAAAACAGAACGTCCACCTAAATTCAACATAGCTAGACAGTGCCTTATTTCAGAAGGTGAAACTACGTGACCTACAGCGTTCTGTAGGGTGCAATTACTTGAACATTGAGACGTAACATTTTGACGTAAGCGCCAAAACAGAACGTCCCCCTAAATTCAACATAGCTAGACAGTGCCTTATTTCAGAAGGTGAAACTACGTGACCTACAGCGTTCTGGAGGGTGCAACTACAGTACTTGAACATTGAGACGTAACATTTTGACGCAAGCGCCAAAACAGAACGTCCCCCTAAATTCAACATAGCTAGACAGTGCCTTATTTCAGAAGGTGAAACTACGTGACCTACAGCGTTCTGTAGGGTGCAATTACTTGAACATTGAGACGTAACATTTTGACGTAAGCGCCAAAACAGAACGTCCCCCTAAATTCAACATAGCTAGACAGTGCCTTATTTCAGAAGGTGAAACTACGTGACCTGCAGCGTTCTGGAGGGTGCAACTACTTGAACATTGAGACGTAACATTTTGACGCAAGCGCCAAAACAGAACGTCCCCCTAAATTCAACATAGCTAGACAGTGCCTTATTTCAGAAGGTGAAACTACGTGACCTACAGCGTTCTGTAGGGTGCAATTACTTGAACATTGAGACGTAACATTTTGACGTAAGCGCCAAAACAGAACGTCCCCCTAAATTCAACATAGCTAGACAGTGCCTTATTTCAGAAGGTGAAACTACGTGACCTACAGCGTTCTGGAGGGTGCAACTACAGTACTTGAACATTGAGACGTAACATTTTGACGCAAGCGCCAAAACAGAACGTCCCCCCTATATTTCAACATAGCTAGACAGTGCCTTATTTCAGAAGGTGAAACTACGTGACCTACAGCGTTCTGGAGGGTGCAACTACTTGAACATTGAGACGCAACATTTTGACGCAAGCGCCAAAACAGAACGTCCCCCTAAATTCAACATAGCTAGACAGTGCCTTATTTCAGAAGGTGAAACTACGTGACCTACAGCGTGCTGGAGGGTGCAACTACTTGAACATTGAGACGTAACATTTTGACGCAAGCGCCAAAACAGAACGTCCCCCTAAATTTCTACATAGCTAAACAGTGCCTTATTTCAGAGGGAGAGACTACGTGACCTACAGCGTGCTGGAGGGTGCAACTACTTGAACATTGAGACGCAACATTTTGACGCAAGCGCCAAAACAGAACGTCCCCCTAAATTTCAATATAGCTAGGCAATGTCTTATTTCAGAGGGTGAAACTACGTGACTTACAGCGTGCTGGAGGGTGCAACTACGTGAACATTGAGACGCAACATTTTGACGCAAGCGCCAAAACAGAACGTCCCCCTAAATTTCAACATAGCTAGACAGTGCCTTATTTCAGAGGGAGAAACTGCGTGACCTACAGCGTGCTGGAGGGTGTAACTACTTGAACATTGAGACGTATAGTCCAGCCACGTGCTCATGAGACGACTTTTTTAAAGCTTGCTTGGCCAGATTCAAAAATGCGCCGGTTACACGGGTTTTCGCAAACAAAAGAAAGAGATTGGGCCGAGAGACATGATGACAAGTTCCAGCTGTCTGACCTCAATTTGTTGCGTGCTTACGCGAACAGCAACGTCGTTCAACACACAAATGTTTTGGGAGTCAAAAGGGAATTTACGCACCGAGGTGGAGAGCGTGTTTTTAAAAAAATACATGCGTTTCTCTTTCTTTCATTTCCGAAATACGTGGAACCGGAACATTATTGGATCCGTTCAAGTCAACTTCAAAATAGGTCGTCTCATGAGTTCGTGGTTGGACTATAACATTTTGACGCAAGCGCCAAAATAGAACGTCCCCCTAAATTTCAACATAGCTAGACAGTGCCTTATTTCAGAGGGTGAAACTACGTAACCTACAGCGTTCTGGAGGGTGCAACTACTTGAACATTGAGACGTAACATTTTGACGCAAGCGCCAAACCAGAACGTCCCCCTAAATTCAACATAGCTAGACAGTGCCTTATTTCAGAAGATGAAACTACGTGACCTACCTCTTTTTCGAAAAAATTTCTTCATAAACAGGGTATTTTTGGCGACTTTTGAGAACATTGACTAAAAATCACACATTTTAGGTATAAACATGCCCATTTTAGGCCTAAAAAGGGCCATTTTAGGCAAAAATTGGGGAAATTAGTGTACCCGGAGGGGAAATTAGTGTACTGATGTACCTTGGTCGGGGAAATTAGTGTACTAGGGGGCCCCCCTCCCCCTCCCAGGAACCACACTGGGTAGGGGGCAGTGTAGTTCCTGGTCCGGAGGGGGAACAGACGTACCCTCCACTATTTTCGGAGGGGGAACAGACGTACCTACCTGGGGGGGGGGGAAGGGGGGGGGGGGAAGTCCCAATTTGGGGGGGGGACGGAAAAAAGTCATTTTTTGAGGTCGAAAAATTGGACTATTTTTGCCTTCTTTTGCGAAAAATCCCCTATAAAAAGGGTATTTTGGCGTTTTTTTGGAGGTTTCACTTAAAGTTTACCTATTTTTGGCCTAAAAATGCCTATTTTAGGCCTAAATTTGCCCATTTTAGGAAAAAATTGGGGGAGCAGACGTACCCGGAGGGGGAACAGTGGGGCAGGCGTACCTCGGAGGGGGAACAGACGTACCCGAGGGAGGGGGGTCCCCCCCCCTCCCCCCCCCAGGAACTACACTGGTAGGGGGTAGTTAGTGCACCAGGCCGGGCGGCAGTGTAGAGGAGATAGAAATCTTTAAGAAAACATCGGTGCCTGATTCGCAAAGGAAACAATTATCCGTGTCA